>JAEQBH010008813.1:0-162500 GCA_016808115.1 Tetrastigma voinierianum
CCATTTATGAACATTAAGTAGCTAAACCTTTCACCTATACCAACCCATATATTTAAACCACCACCCACTCCCCCCCCCCCTCCTTTCATTTTCATTTCAAATCCTTTCTCCTCCTTAGCAAAGAAATCCTCCTCCTCCCATTCTCTCCATCTCCTTCCCTTCTCTCCGTCTGCAATGGTTAAGACACGCTGAGTGGCAATGTGCCCTTCGTTCCTGATGCGCCCGCTCTTCCTCCTCCCTCGTCGCGGTCCAACCCCTACCGATCCCTGCCGCACCTCCACCCACTACCGCCGCTGTAATCGTACCCACCATCGCGCCACCGCAGCCGAAAAGCTCCCGCCATGCATGTTGTTGCATCGTCGTTACGTTTTCATGCTAAGCCACGCCTCCTTTCCCGCCCACGCAGATATGATATTGGGAGTTAGCCCCACTCCCCATCTCCTCCACATCCAAGGCCAGAATCGAGGGCCCCACCTTCCAAAAGGGCCCAGACCTCAAATTTTGTGGAGTCTTCCAGCCTGTGCCCTAGAGCCCCAATCACCACCCAATCAAGGCCCTCGCTGTATTCTCCTCTGATTGGTCCCCCGGCTTCGACCATCAGTGACCCATCTCCATTATGCCCTATTATTTAAAAATTCCGATTGCATCGGGGACCTACATACGAAGTTTATTACAGATCTTCTAGCCGAGCTCAAAGACTCTACGCTACTAGTGCAGGTACTCACTGAGCCATTTAGCTACCCCATGCCTAGCTTTTTCTACCTCTGGTCATCAGTTCTACCACAATTATGACATCCAAAGTAGAGCCCAATCCGACCGCTTATTCATTTTGCTATCGATGGCCTCCACTGTGGGATACTTAGGGTCACGCTTATCGCAGCCTACGCTCACCCACCAATGGTCCTCGCCAACTCGACCGATTACAGACAATGCCCCTATCCCTCTACCAGGGAGATGGTTCGTTTGTTATCCCGGGACACGACAGTCGGGTCCATCTTATTCAGGAGGCAGCTTCCCCCGAGTATGCTCCTTATCGATCATATTTTGTGATCCAATTTGTTCCTGCTCCAATATTTGGTAGAGAAGAGATAAGCTATTCTGGAGGCTCTATACCGCATCTCCGAGGGCTTTTGGTTCAGCCCTGCCGAGCTCATCATGACCTCCTTGTTCCATTTTGAGGACAAGGTCCACCGCAAGAATCTGAACCAAGCTGAGTCCACTCCCCTCCTGTTCTCGAGACTATTATGCCAAGTACTATAGCATATCGGTTTTCCCATCGAGCCCAAAGCTAGAGTGCGCCAGATCCAGCCATTCTCACTATTGATGTGTGGCGATTATCCCGTCTTATCACCTCCCACCTCCCGATCTAGGGCCGAGGACCACCCAGCCAGCCTTGACCTTCCGATGTGAGGAGCATCCACCTCCGGCAAGGTACACAGAGGAGCCTCATATTCCAAAGATTCGGCCCAAATTAGCCTTACCATCGCTTCCATTACCCATAGCTCCTCGCATCCTTCAGACTTCCGTAGCCCTCGCCCCTAGTACCACAAATACACAAACTTAGTTTGGACTAGTCACTACTACCTCCTGAAGATGTCACCATTTACTCAGATTTCGGCCATTATGATGCAAATTCGAACCTTCTCCACTTCAAGATCCTTTTCATGGGCCACCCATGCAACCCTAGCTGAGAGGATGGCACGCACCGAGGCCGCCGTAGCTCAGACCAACGCCATACTCCCACATAGCCCAAAGCACTGCAGTAAGACTCAGAGTCATACGGGCATACCCCGATTTCTCCACGTCGCCCAGGCCTCTCTTCGCCATCCTCCCCGCCCAAAGACCGCTTCTAGCCACAAATTCTCACAGCTCCTATCGACCCAAGCCATGAAGAATGTGAGTGTGCCTAATTCCCTCTAGTTACACTAGCTTCGCACTCGTACCGCCAGATATATGACCTTCCACCGACTATACATTGAGGAGGTAGCACTTCCTTCTCTAACTGTCCAATCCGAGCCCCATTGCGAACAATGCGATATTTGGTTGGAGGGAGCAAGAGTTAGCGAAGGAAGTGGATTTTATATTCATGTTTTTGTTGCTATTTCGAGCAAAGCCCATTTTATGATGTCTAGAGGCTTGCTGTTTACCCTTTTTGTTGAAGCTATTAGTTTTTGTTTGTAAAGTTGAAAATCTAGTCGCATTTCTTTTTATACATACCATACAGCTCACATTTATGGCTTCAAAATCACACCATTTTTTTTTTTTTTGTTTCGCTCTAGTCCTGAAGTTGAAAACTCAAACACTGGCCCAATTTTTGTTAATGTTAGATTAGTTCCATGCATGATCGAAAGGGAATGACCTCGTTAAAGTCTCATTGTTTCTCAAATATTTTTCTTCCACCTTTAGCTAACCACACAAAGGTACATTAGGGTTTCGTGAACTCGAAACCGCCAGCCTCCTAAGCCTTGCAATAACTTGACCTGTTTCACACTACCTTTAACAAAGTTAAGATTCCGCAAAGAAGACCAATGAAGCTCCTCCAAAATAAAAAAAGCAGAAGTGAAAAGAAAACAAGAAGAAAGAAAAGAAGTTGCCGCGACGCTTGCCCTCAAAACCCGAGCACGGGTCAAAGTGGGTATACGGCGAAAGTCTCAAAGCCCGTGCCCTAAGCCAATCGGGCTGGGGAGTCACCAACCTAGTGCTCGCTATACCGGTGGACGGGTGAGGTTTGACAGTTGTAAGTGCTGGAGTTTCGAAATCATTCGAGTTCGGGTAAACCCGAAGAGTTAGTGGCTGGTTAATTCCTTATGACTTGATGCCCCAAGCCTTAATCAATGAGTCATCGGTGGATCCTCGCAGGCGACTTTGGTGAAGTCGTATTCCTCATCATTAAATTCTACAACATAAAAAAGAATTGTGGAATAAGAGTGGATCCTGATTTATTTAGGTCAGTCAATGTTCTAAGTTATGGCAATAGCTTGGTTTGGGGAGAGGCCAAGTGCCATTATTGGAAAACCGATCATATAAACACTTTAGATTTTCAAAGTTTCTGTGCTGATTCTCTTAAGTTGATGCTCTTCTAAAGCTTGATTCTCAGAGGTCATTCATTCTTTCTTTCAAGATGGTTATTTAAGGGTGGTCTGATGATTTATACAGAGGGTTAGACATTACCATTTACATTCTTTTGAAAATACCATTTTGAACATAATTTGTCTCGCTCTCTTCTTTTTGTCATCAAGTATGGGACTAGCAATGTCGGTTGGGGGGAGTGATTGCGCCCAAATACATTGAGCCCGTTATTGCAAAAATTTTGAGCACTTTGTGTACTAATCAACTTAATTAACCCAATTAAGTACATTAAGGTCCCGACTTACTACTAATCATTTTGTGACTATTTTGTAGTTTATAAGCTAAACTCGCTTCAAATTGTTGAGTCGACCAAACACTAAGAATCTAAGTTGAACTCAGAAGGCGTCGGCTTAAGGAAAATGGAGCGTAAAATAGAAGGAATTTGGTCCTTGCAGAATTTTATGTGGCTGCTAAAATTCGCAACTTATTGATTGCAGTTAAGTAAATTTCAGAATCCTACGATTTTTCACAACTCCGCTCCTTCAGGTCTCCGTTTCGACCTTTGACCAACTTTTCGTGAATCCTTTTCCTAAACTACCTCTATGTATTATTGGTAGTTCATACATTTTGTAATTTCCTTGTTCCCAGCAATACATAAGGTCACACCAAGGTTTACAGAGGATCATCACTTTATGCATTGTTTTATGCCAAAGCTTTCAAATTTCTCCCACTGCTTTTCTCTCATTTTCTCTCACTTTTTCACTTGCTAAACACCCCCTGAGGATGACAACTCAAAGGATGGTTGGCTAAACCCCTCTTATCCTTGAAGAGTAGGGCTGCTGGGCTAGGGTTTTAAGGTAAACTGCTGGTCCTTTTGTTTTTAACGCAAGAAGTTATTATCATTTATGTCTCTATCTCTCACTATAGGTTTAAATCCTTTTGATGTATCCTGATTGACCAGTACATGGCAATCTTTTAGGGTTCAATGGATGCTTATTGCTACATCCATAGAGGCTCGTTTCGTTGCCATTTATTTGTCACTGTAGGTAGATCGCGATCGTGGGCTTTTTACTTATCTTGAAACATTAATGACCAATAAATGCTATGTCAAGAGGAAAACTATTAGTGGTTAAGTTTTATAGCAAAATCCAAGATCCTGTCAGAAATGACTATAGGTCATTCTCCCCAACACGAGTGAAAAGGACCCCGAGGATCTTCGCTGGTTCTCTGTAACCTCAAACCCAGCTGGGCTCGAGGCTTCAAGGAGTTCTTTTTACATTTTATTACATTTTGTACTGTACTTCAAAATCACCAACCCCACTGTTTTTATGAAAACCCAAAAACCCAAAGTGAAATCACCATTTTGAATCAACTGTTAGTTACCTACACGAAGAAAACTCATCCCTGTGTTCGACCTTAGAGCCACTATACTGCAGTAGCTATGCTACGGCAATAAGAGGTTTAAGTTAACAAATATTTTTTATTCCGAGCACCAAATCTCCACCCTGTGCATGCTACGATTTTAGCGAATCATGCTGTAAATAAAAAAACAATTATACATAAATATCATTAATGAGTTTTTTCCAAACGGTGCTTTGAAAAGTTTGGAGTCTCAAGATAAGAAAGAAAAGCCATAATTTGGCTACCAATAAGGATAAAACATATCCAAGAGATATGTTGTGGGTCTGCTACTTCCTTTCGGGAGGTTAAAGTGATCAATCATTCTGCCTCTTTTAAGTCCTATTGATTAGATTGATTCCTACAGAGTTCATTTATTTATTGATAAATCATTCCATTTAGTCATTTATTTTGGAATCATAAAATTGAATTAAAATATTAAAAACAAAAATAATTTTCAGTACATCAGAAATTTGGAAAGTGGGCTTTTGATACCAGTAATGGAGAAAATTAAAAGGATAATTAAGAAAAGAATTTGGGAAAATAGGTCATTTAAAGAAAAGAAAGAACGATAGTAGGAAATTTAGAAGAAAGTGGGTATGGATAGTTTACAAATTAAGAATTAAAGATTTACAAATGGTGTTTTTGAAAATTAGGCGATTCATAAATGAGTTGTTTGGAAATTCATTAATTTGGTACTTTGGAAATCGAAATGCGCTGAGAGACTAGGGAATGAAAATTTTTAATAAATAAAATTTTTTGAAAATATAATTAAAACTTAAACTGAGAACAAAATCTGGAACTCTCGAAATTAGAACAGTACTATAATTTGAACAAGTAATTTGGTGGGAAATTACGTAAACGATATAAATTTTATGAATGAGGAATTTGGAATTTATTAAATCTGTCTCAGAATATTTTTCATTTCATTAAAAATTCACTAAGACATCTTAAATTTTTCAACTGAAAGTCAAAAGTTGAATGAAAAATAAAACAAATTACTTGGTCTCTAAAAATAAAATATTAGTGTCATTTTTTAAATAAAATTTTAAACTAAAAATAAATTTTAAATTATATTCACCATCAAATTTGAGATATAAGAGATTGAATGAAAATATTCAGTATTTAATCATTTTAAATAAAATGTTAAAATAAAATAAATTTAAATCAATGAGCACTAAATCCAAGTTGAATGAAAAATATCGAGAGATAATTTACTATTTTTCAATTGAAAATCAAAGTTTAATGAAAAAACTAAAAATTACAAAAAAATGTTATTATCGAAACAAATTTTTTTGTAGACATGAAATACCATTTAGACCAATTTTAGAGTAATAGGTTTTCTTATCTATGTTCTGAAGTATATTTTTTTGAAAATTTGTATTAATCTTGTAAAATAGAAATTTTTTTGTATGACAAAATCATTTTAATTTGTTTTCTGTTTTAGATATATGTTTTAAGAAAAACTCACATATTTATTTTTCATATTTATATAAATTATTTTTAAGAGATAGTAAAAAATAAATAAAAAGATTTTTTTGTTCAAGATTTAAACTAAAAGGTGAAAAACTATATCAAATGCAAAAGTCGCGGCAAGTTCAAGCTATTTTTAGTAATTTCCTAGTATTTTTAGGTAACCAATGCACTACACTACCGCCATGAGGTGATGCGCGATACAATCGTAATGAATGATCTAGGTTGGCAATGTTAGCAGGTATAGAACTTTGATCGCGATATCTCCTCGTCTCGCGGTTATCATTTATTCAAATACACATTACCAAAGGTTAATGAAGGTTTTAGGTTTGAGAGGTTCGAAATGACGACGCAAACTGCTTGACACGGCGCTGTGTTTTTCTAAGGTAGGTTAGGTTAAGTAATTCCACTCGGGCTCTTTTTGGGGAAGTTATGATGATGGTTTCAGGCCTCTATGGTGAAACAAAGTATATGGAAATGTTTTAGAAGTATGGAACCAAATTTGGAAAGTTTAAGGTTGTGTTTCGAGAATTGGATTTGGAAAGGTTGGATTTCGAGAATAGGTACTTACTTCACCACTAAAGGAATCCACCAAAAAATAAGAAGCCATGAACTCGCTACTCAAGAGAATCCACCCAAGAGATTAGAAAACAAGATATATATTTACAAATTTATCATTCTTCAAATAAAAATAAATAATATACAAATATATAATAATAATTAATATATAAATGATTTGATCTAAAAAAAAAAAAAAAAAAAAAAAAAAAAAAAAAACAATATAATACTAAACAAACTTAAATAGATAAATAATGTCATAACAATGTTATAACCAAAGTACCAAACTAACTATTTAAATAGTACCAAAATAATAAAGTAACAACTTAATAACATATGTGAGAAAAACAACTCCAAAATATCAAATGAAATCTCAGATGCCTCTAATCTTCATCATCATCCTCATTATATTCCACAATAACATGCGATTCCACACGTACATTGTATATCCTCGGGCGTGGTCGAAGCACATTATCTATTATTTAATTTAGAATGTTAATAAATATAAATTTCATTTATGTTCGAATAAAAAATATTTTTTCAAAAAATGCATCTCAACCATATAATAATAAAACGTCATATTTATTGAAAATCTATCTACTTTAAAAGATATAATCATATTAGGAAAAAAATTAGTATATAATTTTGGTGCTAATTATTTTTAAAATGAGATTATTTTTGTTATTAACACTAGTTTGGTAATAAAATTATTTAAAATATGGGATAATTTAGTTATTAAATTTAATTTAATTTATAAAATAGTACAACTTCATTTTGCAAAAAAACATATATCATTTGAATAAAATTTAAAGAATAAATAAAAAAAATAAAATTGTAAAATATTTTAAAAGTTAGATTAATGAGATAAATAAAAAATATATTTAATATTAAAACTATACTTATTTAATTCTAAATTTTCATACAAGATTTTTTAAATATTAAACACATATAAATTATATTAAAAGATACATTTAGAAATTGAAAATAAAATAGTTAAAACAAAGTTTAATATATTAATCATATATTATAATTATTATTATTTTTAAAACCCCTATGCTATAAAAGGGATAATTAAAATATCAAATTTTATAGATGAATCCTTGTAAATCTCAATTCCTTAGCTAGTTACTTAAAAAAATTAAATAAAAAATTCGGGTCAATCGGGCTAACTCGGGCCAAACCCACATGGGCCACGAGCCAAAACGGGTCGAGACAAATTGACCCGATTTTATTCGGGCCTTAAATTTTATAACACAACCCTTCGCACCAATAGCGGATCATCGCATCTGGCTCAACTATATCACAAATTTAACCTAAATAATAAAATATTTCCTTATAAAACTTAAATAACTTTATTATGAAGATAGTTAATCATAAGAAACTTTTATTTTTAAAAGTATAAAGATATTGGAATACCTCATATTTTTATTATACATGATAGGTGCGAATGCATGTATATAAAATAATACGTTATGTGAGCAAGTGTATGCGTCGCTTCAAGTAGTAAAGTGTGAAAAGTAAAAGTATTGTTCTCACGGGATTAGGTTACTAAATACTGAAATTGGGATAGTCCTAACTTTATGTGGATTAGAGAATATGATGAAAGTGAAAAGGAAAACAAACTAATGAAATGAAATCCCACACCAATGATGTAAAGGTGAAATGAAAAATGGAAAAGCATACTGCTTTGATTCATTTGGCTAATTCATTATGTATTAAATATAATTTATCCCTCAATTAACATTTGAATCACTATTAATGGTGAGTCTCATTATCAGATATGTGAATACTTAATAACCCCTAATCTACTCCAGAAATCTTAAGTATTTTGCATCCTTACTCAACCTCAAATCCCTAAAAGTGCAATAACCTGAGAAACCTCAATTATCACACAAAACCCATGAGTAACTCTAGTCTATGATGAATTGTAATGTTCTAATCATGGTCTAATTCAACTCTCACTTCTCAAATCTTAAATTGAATCATAAATCATGTCAATGGTGATCAATCATCAACAAACATAATATAACATTTAATAGAAATATGATTCAAACGATAAATAGAAAGTAAATCAAATCTCAACTACATAAATCATAACTAAACTACATCTAAAACCCTAGAAAATGAAATCAGTTCATGGAGAAGAGAGATACAAACATCAAAAGAAAGAAAAACATAGAAAGAGGAAGAGAATAAAAAAATTTGGAAGTGAAAGTCTCTTATCTTCTTCCCTTTTCAAGCTCCTCTTCAAAGTCTTGGTTCCTAAGGTGTTTCACCCAAGGAATCCCAAAATCGTCTCCCAAGTTTCAGTGGTTTGGTACTAAAAGAACACTTTTTTTGCTCAAAACTAGGCTAAAATGCACCCAAGATCAGCCCTCTATGTCGCAATGTCACTCTCTCAATGCTACACATCATCAGAGCTATCGAGAAGATCTCGTGATGTCACGATCACACTCAAGTCAACGCCACTGCTTCCTCATCTCCTCTACTCCCAGCTACAACTGTCATCCAACCAAATAGAGGAATCTTGGTCTTGTTGGAAAGCTTAGAGACTATAGAGGCGGACATGACCAAAGAGAACACTTTAGAGGTGATGGTAAATAATCAACAATGTGTGTCAATCGGTCAGATTTGAGTACTTCCTTCTTCTAAAAGTCATAATTTAATCATTTAAAGCCCAAATTAAGTGAATAAGGGCTCTTCGAAAATCTCGAGAAGTCTACTATCAATAAATCAACGATTGGAGCCATGAGAGGTCATTCTATAGCTGAAAATATTGAAATACAGTGCTACACGTGGAATTTGTTGATTTTTTTTACTTTTTCTCTTCATATTGCCACAATGCCTCGGATTTGGTTTTAATTACAAATAGGAATGAAAATAGTGTTAAAAAACTTATTAATATTATAAAAACTACAAAATACTAACCAAACTATGGGAATAAAATGAGTATAAACCACTCTTTACATCCCCAAACTTAACTTTTCGCTTGTCCTCAAGCCAATTAACACAAATATAAAAACAAAACACTAAGATAAATATGAGTAGAGAACGACACAAGTAATAAGTTGAGAGAATACAATGAAAAAGTTCCATAAAAATATGATAGCCAAAATGAGATTCTAGCACATATATAATCTCTAAAGGACAAGGCAACTAAAGGCATGGTGATCAAGGCAAGCTCGTCCCCAAGCCTTTTATAAATCTTTTTTAAAGGAACTCGGTGTGGATGTTGTTTTAGGTCTCAAATGTAAATAAAGGTTCCAAAGAACTCTTTACCAACTCAACTCACTCGTTTGCAAGAGATTAATAAAAACAGGTTGAGAACACACCTTTTTATTCAATAACTAAAACTAGGTAGTAAGATTCAATGCTAAGGAGTTTTAGAAAAGTGTCCATATAACAGTTATCCATTGACAACTTTCCACCAGTTGGTTAAGGGCACCAGGCATTCAGTTCCCCTCAAACACTCAACTAGAAAACCAAAGCATCTACTTGTGAGACAACCCATCTTCTGTCCCATGTAACAAGCAGTGAAGTCAATAACTCCTAGCTAGTTGGCTTTGAACGTTAGGATTTGAAAGACCCTTTAGACTGTGTACATAATTTTGATTTAGTCAACTCACTTATTCTTTCTTTTTCCATATTTTTGCTTTTCTTTTTCTTTCACATTTTTCTTTTGTTTTTGCATGGATGGGGCTCATCGGCCCTCTTTATGGAGGTGTCTCATCACTAAAGAAGTTAATTAAGGTCTCTCAAGGTAAGTTTAATTTGAGAAAAAGAGGTTGAAACCAAAGTTTATAAATGAGATCTAGTGTGTGTGTGTACGAGTTCTCTTTAAAACTGGTTTCTTGAAAAACAAGAGGGTTATTCAAGCCAAGTTTCCCACAACCACTAGATACACTCAAATCCTGAACCAAATAAATGTGATGTTATCCCAAAATTTGACCAAGTAAAACAATGTTGAGCACAAAAATCAAAGCATTCTCAAAATAGTTACAAAGCACCAAACCAACTCATATGAGACACAAAACACACAAAAGAAAGAAAAGAAAAACACAAGCACCAAGACTAAACAAACTAGCTAAACAAAACAACTAAAAACAAGTAAAGAGAAAGTTCATTCAACCACAAAGCTATCCCCCCAAACTTGAATATTGCATTGCCTTCAATGAAATAAAAGCATGAAAATTAGAAAGGTAGAGGGGACTCCCCATAATGATTAGGACTTATCATAACCATTCCTTTGAGCGCCGCATGAAGATCAAGGTTGCTCCCATGGTAAAAGGATATGGAGAAAGGGTAAGGGTAATAAGGGATTGGCAGCCATTTGCCCTTAAGATTTGCAGGAAACTCCTTTATTGTCTCTCAAATGACATTTTAGTCATTTTCTTCAACTCATTCATGTGTTGAGCCATTTGTTCTCCTATACTCATTTCCTTCATATGTAGATGATGCTCTATCTTAACTTCGGATTAAGTATGATAAATGGCCTTTGGAGTCATTGTCTCTTCCAAGCTCTTGAGTAGAATGGATTGAAATTGAAATTGAACATTGGCCTTTGTTTCTTCCATGAATAAATTCAATTCTAGAAATAGCTAATTCAACCATTGAGATGGCTAGTTTATCCACTTCATTTTCTAAGATTGACTCCTCTTGTGGAGGTTGGTTCACCTCCTCCATGAATTGAGCTAGAGAGGTTGTAAATTCAGCTTGAAATCTTCCATTCAAATTGCTGCTTCTAGGTTTGTCATCTTCTCTTGTGGAGGTGGACTTATCTCATTTTAGGCATGAAACCTAGGCAAACCCTTATGTACATAGTCCAATTCAATCATTGATCTTTCATTTTCAACTTTAGCCATACAATTTCAACTTGGGATCTTTTCAATTCAACCATGGTTTCTTCTAGATTTGATTTGACCATTTGAGCTCGAGAATTTTCTATTTCCGCTCTTGCTTTAGCTAATACAACCATGGTTTATTCTAAGCTTGATCTTTGAACTTGTGGAGAATGGAGAGTAGTATGGCTTGCTTCCCATGAAATGCTCGGGTGATGGCCTCATCCAAAATTTTAATTGTTTAAGTATGGGGTACCTCCATATTGAATATGATCCATAGACATATGTAGGTTCCACACTTGACTTCTTGCTCTTTGATGATGTTCATTAGCTATTTGCCTCATTCGTAGTTGGTGAGTAAGGAGTGTCATTTAAGTTGTCAATTCCATGAAATTATCCATTGTGATTTAAGTCATACAAAACAAAGATAAAAAAAAAATCTAAAGTAAAATAGACAATAGAGAAAATAGATATGTACAATTGAAATGAAACAAGATAAACAAAAGAAATATCCAGAGTAAAGAAAGAATACTTGGTATCAAAATTAGTAAAAACACTAATCCCCATCAACGAATCCAAAAACTTGATAGGCGCGAATGCATGTATATAATTAATGTGCCTATGTGCGCAAGTGCATGTGTTGCCTCAAGTAGTAAAGTGTGAAAAGTAAGAGTATCATTCCCACAAGGATTAGGTTACTAAGTACTGAAATTGGGATAGTTCTAACTTTATATGAATGAGAAAATATGATGAAAGTGAAAAGGAAAACAAGCTAATGAAATGAAATCCTACACTAACATGCAAATGGGTGGAATGAAAATGGAAAAGCTTAGGGTTTAGATTTCATTTAGTTAATCATTATGTATTAGGTCCAATTTATCCCCAATTAACATTCGAATCACTATTAATGGTAAGTCTCACTATTGCATTTGTGAATTTCTCTTGACAACCCACACTCAACTCATAGAACATAGGTATTTTGCATCTCTACTCAACCTCAAAGCCCTAAGAGCGCAATAAACCCGAGAAACCCCAATTACCACACAAAACCCATGAGTATCTCTAGTTTATGGTGAATTGCGATGTTCTAATCATGGTCTAATTCAATTCTCACTTCTCAGATCTTGAATTGAACCACATATCATGTCAATGGGGATCAATCATCAACAAGCATGAAAACTAGAATGTAACATTTAATAGAAATATGATTCAAACATCAAACAGAAAGTAAATCAAATCCCAAATACATAAATCATAACTCAACTACGTCTAAAACCCTAGACAATGAAATCAATTCATGGAGGAGAGGGATACAACCATCAAAAGAAAGAAAAACATGGAAAGAGGAAGAGAATAAACAAATTTGGAATTTAAAGCCCCTTCTCTTCTTCCTTCTTCTTCTTCTTCTTCAATTTTCTCCTCTTCAAAAGCCTTGGTTTCTAAGGTGTTTCCACCCTAAGGAATCCCTAAAATCGTTCTCCCAAAGTCTCTAGGGTTTAAGGCTTTAAAAACATAAATTTTGGGCTCAAACCTAGGCTAAAATGCACCTAAGATCGACCGCCGGCATCACGACTTCACTTTCTCACGTCACGACGTCACTCTTTCACATAGCTGCATCACTCTCTCACATTGCGACATCACTCCCGCATGTCGCAACATCACTGCTCCTCTCTATTTTCCTCTTCACTTTCTAAGGTCATAACTTTGTTGTTTAAACTCCAAATTGAACAATATTGGTCTTATTGGAAAGCTTAGAGAGTGTACAATATGGATATGGCCAAAGAGAACTCTTTAGAGCTAATGGTAAAAACTGAATCAATAAAGTGTGACAACTGGTCAGATTTTGAGCGCTCTTCTCTTCTTCCTTCTTCTAAAAGTCATAACTTGATCATTTGAAGTTCAAATTGAGTGGATGAGAGCTTTTCGGAAAGCTGGAGAAGTCTACTATCCATAAATACAAAGATTGGAGCCATGAGAGGTCGTTCTACAACTAAAAGTATTTCATCTGCTGCTGCATTTGAAATTTGTTGATTTTTTTTACTTTTTCACTTCATATTGCCTCAATGCCTCGAACTTGATCCTAATTACAAATAGGAATGAAAACGGTGTTTAAACAATTATTAATATCATAACAACTATGAAATACTAACCAAAATATGGGGATAAAATGAATATAAAATATACTCATAAAAATAATAAAAAAATCTTTTATTCATTTTACAAATTAAATATAAGCATAATATAATACAATATAATGTCTCTTTTAATATTCTCTCTTAAAGTATTACGTCTATGTGATATTTGTATCTAAAGATATCTTACTCCATCAAAAATCATAACCTAAGATATGTGTTTCCTATTCAATGAGACGTAGGGGCGGCGTTTGTTTTTTTGCATTTAATGCTGGTCGTAACTTTTTTAGCTTAATATCGAATAGTACTTAATAGCATTAAGCATGTCAAGCTTGCTTTTTTAACATTGGGTAGTGAGTAGGGATGACAATAGGGCTGATTATTTCAGGTTCCCGCCCCACCTCACTCTTGAATTTTAATGAACATGAACTACGTGCTTACGGCTGCGCTATTTTCTCACCAGACGAGTCGATCGTGGCGGGTTCAGATATTGTTACTCCCGCCCTGTCTTGATTATATTTTAAAAATATTATTTTTTATTTTTTATTTTATACTTTAATATAAATAATAATAATTATAATTATAATGTTTTTTAAATAATTTATAAATTATAATATTTTATTTTTTATGAAATATATTAATTTTAATATAATAAAAATATAAAGGAAAATATAAAAAAATAAAATAAAAATAAAAACAAAATCAAATATAACCTGTAATGCTTTGGGAATTTTCCTATCCCCACCCGACCGCATTTTATTTTTTAAATGAGACAGGTTTGAGAATTGAAAAAAATAATCGAGCTGGGTTGAGATGGGGCCACCCCATCCCAAACCCTCCTGTTGTTATTCCTAGTAGTGAATGTTGCTAGTTCTTCTCCTTGTTGGGCACTGATAGAGTTTTTCTTATTTTGATGAAAAATGACTTTTTCTGAATAGAAATAGCCAAATATTTTCATTTTTTCTATTCAGAACTTTTTTTAAAAATTTCAACAATAAGTTATGAAAATTTTAAAAAACAAACAGTTTAATGCTGAAAACTATTCAGCTTTCAGCATTAAGTCAAAAAACAAACAACCCCGTAGTCTCATAAGACATATATAGGATATCTTATTTCGTCAACCAAACATAGGCTATCTATAAAAGGTATTAAAAAGAAAATGGATAACAAATCTCATCACCAATCAAAAACATAGGATAGAATAAGTAAGAAAGTAACTTATTAGGGTCTCGCCATCCAAATGAATATGATGTCTCTAATATTTTATCATATCTCATGTTATATCCAATTAATCAAACATAGCTAAAAAGATGTGTCATGCATATGTTTTCTCATGAATGATCAACTTGCACCCACTCATATAACAAACTATAATTTCTAGGTGTTAGAATGTGTCTTAAATTCTTAATAATCGATTCCTTTTTGTAAAGAATATTGTATAATATATCTCTTAAGTTTCTATATTAATATTGAGCCGCCCCTCTCCTCCTTTTCTCTCATCTTGTTCTCTTCTATCTTTTCCTCAAACAAGGAAATGTGATTTTTTTTTTTTTTTTTTTGTATTATTGGGGCCTAAATCACCCATCTCGCATCTTTTTTTATTGCCACAAAGTGCTTCTTCCACAAACATTTTATTACCTTGTTTTTCTGTTGTTGTCTTATTGGCGATATTTGGTTTGTCGTTGATTTGTTGCGACGTGTTGTCTTTGCCTTTATTACATCGCTTGGTTTATCGCTTTTCATTGTTACGATGTGGTACTTTTACTATCGTGAGCTACGGCGCTTATTTGTGTGGGTGCGATTCAGACAAGTAAAATGGATTCGACAACAGTTATCGACCACATTGCCAAGATACGTTAACTAAGTCAATATATTTTAATAACTTATATTATCAAATTTTTAGGATTTATGTCGATGCATGCTATTTTAACCTTTAATATTGTTTTTGATCCTTTATAATTTTTAGTAATTTATATCTTGAATCTATCATCTATTGCAAGTTTAATCAAAAAAATTCAAAAAAAGTTTATACATTATTATAATATTAGATTTCTTATACGATAAAGTTAAAAGCGATCGGGCGATATCACTATAAATATTCTGTGCCAAGAAGGGAAAATAATCATGAGAGATAGGATTGTACAGACCATATGAGGTGTATAGAGATGTGAGAAATAATAGAACATACCCAATGGAGCGAAGAATTTCATAGTTTGGTATGAATAAAGGAATGAAGAAACATGGGATGTTTAAGAAACTTTTGTATGTTGTTTATCCTTGCACATTTTTTATAATAAATTGAAAAATTCTCTATATATATGTGTAAGCATAATTAATCAAACCACGCAAAACCTCATATGGCTTTATGTGAGTTATTTTATCTTACGTGATAATATTATCAAGGCATCGCTTCCGGTAAACAGCGTATCGTTAAGAGAACCAATAATAAGCACAAAAGGAGAACATACAGCACAGCACTAATCCAGTTATTGAAGTTTGCAAGTAATAATAATATCATCAATATATAAGAAATATACAAGAAACAAAAATAATGTCAGGTCACTCATGCAAACTGTAAAATTATTAGAAACATTTGCCAATCGGCCTAGGCAATTAACTGTTAAAGGAAATGATTTTTTTTTTTTTTTCGATGAAAAAATATTATCGAACAAAAAACTTACAAAGACGATTGGAAAAAAAACCACAATAATTATGAAAGCTAATATTTGTAACATCTTTAAGGAAATTTGACCACTAAACACTAGAATCTAAACTATCAATCCTTTTTGCAAGACAAGCATGTTATATTACCTCTTTATAGATATGACAACAAACATAAATATTCAAGCCCGACAAATTCTAAATATCTTCCATTAATAACAAATAGAACTAGGAATATTAATCTTCTTTTATAACACCCATCACTATTTTTTAGTCACCTTCAATTTCTAAATTCAAAATCTCTTTCTTGGCAGCTAAAATATCATCTCTTACAGCCAGCATCTGCTCAACAACAATAATTGAGGAATTACCACATATCTACAAGCGTACCATTTTAATAATACCATTAAAATCTCTAATAACCCATCCTAAAGCACTAATATTTTGAACTCTAGAACCATCAAAATTTAATTTGAACCTATTATTAATTGGGAGTATCCAATGAAGTCATTTTTCCACCGCTCAAGAGACATTATGTCCTTCATTCTGAAGATCAGGGTCAAAAATACTCTTGAAAGTTTTGGAAAATTAAAGTAGCTTTCCCAATGACGAGAAAAAGGTTTAGTTTCATCTCCTTAAAGACAACATGATTTCTATAATTCCAAACATTTCACATAATTATGCCAATTTTTTCCATAGGGTGATTGAACAGCTTGCAATTTGTTTTATGGTTTCCTGTGAAACCATTTCAATCATGAAAGAAAAAATCTCTCTCATAAAGAGTGGAGGATAATTATATTTGATCCGATCCCAAATACTTTTAACAAAAGGGACATTTTTTAAAGACATAATCTAAGTATTTCAATATTATGATCGCAGACAAATAACACCTATTTGGAATTTCCAGCCTCTGGCAGTCAGAAAATCACAAGTAGGAAGGGCATGATTTATGTAAGCAAATTTTTGTATAAGAAACCTAGTGGCAGTATTGACACAAGCAATATACATCCCAGACAATAAAAACGAGAACCTTGTTCAGGCAGCAAAAAATTAGTTCTATGCATTTTTCCGGTCAGTTTAGTGGTCACCGGCCAGGATCATTCCTAAAAATCCTTATACTGTGACTTCATGCACCTTATCTGATGACGGATATGAATGATGCAATGAAGTTGATCATAAATACCACGAATGCATGCATGGATTTGGTGTCTAAGCAACTGGACTGGAGCTTGAGTTTTTAAATATAACGCCCACCTCTCAATAATAGATTTATATTCCATCATCCATCATTTATAGCCACATTTTTCAAAACACTAGAGATGGTCCAGAAGAGTGCCTGTCCCTCTTTGTTGTCCTACATTGAATTTTGAGACATGTTAAGACAGAAACTTAGAAACATAACTGGAAACCAGATAATCACAATCTGAAGCCAAAACAGTGATCATGGAATCTCGGCGTGATCTGACATTTCTCAGTACATCAAGCTAATAAGAGAGTATACTCTAAGATTTTTCAGCCCACTTTTTATTGGAATGGTGACATTCACTCCCATAGGTTAGATCCAACACTACATCTTTGCTTATGGAAGTCCAGAACACCATCATCATAGGAACCCTCACCCTAGGGAGAAGTGTGTGACTAGAAAGATCTTAGACCAGGAAATCACCCTATCCCTTCCAGAAAGAAAAGGGAAAGCCGAAAAGAAATACATGGATACGATAATTGAACTTAAAAATCTTTCCAGCTACTAATCGAAAATTTCACTCTATATCAACATATGCTGGGCTGTTCCCAAAGCAAAAAGATGTCATATCAAAGACCAACCAGAAATACATATTCCTAATCACTATGAGGCAAATAGCACGATTTGCTGATAATATTAGCCAGAACTTACAAAGGTCAAAAATAGATCACTTCATGGTATCTTTTGAGCCAATCAGTTTCCAGATCAACAATGCCTTGGCATAACAATGGCCTTAGCGAATATTACATGGTAACAATAAGATAGCATCGTATCATATCATATCGTACTTTGGCACTTATCACAGAATCATGTCTTCTTTATGAAGTTTAGCCTGAGATTATGTAAACTACCAAAGGAGAATGGAAGAAAACACCACAATTCCTGCTCCTTCCACCTTTCATGGTTGAGAAACATGCTAAAAACTTACTGTAACCTTAAACTCCAGTTTCAACTAATATAACTATTGAAACAGAAAAGGATAAAAACGGTAAATATGTTGTTTATAAAAGGAAAAAAAATCAAAATTAGCAAACATAAAATTTTGACACCGAACAATTTACAAGGGTATTCTAACCACAATTTCAATGAAAATAATAACAGGATTAAAAACAAGATGGGTTAAATATGCCATTTTACTAGTCCAACTCAACTGTTTGCTTTTGACATTGTATGATGTAGTAATATGCAGATGATTGCTCATGCCATCATCATTTGTATTAATAATAAGAATTAATGTATGTCACCATGTTTCAATAAATATCATGTTTTCTTTTATGTTACCAAATCTTTCCAAACAATGAATTAAAACATTTCCGCAGAAGTCACTTCCAATGTTTTCCCTAGTGCTTCTGTTTCCATCCAAATAAGCGCAAAAAGGAATACTTCACCAAGATCCAAAATAACAATTTTACAATCGTTCATGTAAAAACCATAGATGGCATATTGCTGCATTTGGAATCACAAACCAAATATTCGTATTATTCAGAATTTCAAAATAATTTCAACATAAAAATTAGAATGACAATGAAATTAACGATATAAAATATAACATGCCTAACTCAAGAGTTATGGACAACCTTTGCACTAAATCTACTTCCAAAAAGGACATTTAATAGAATTCTAACTGTTCTGCAACCAGACTTGAATTAGTATTTTGTATTGATATCAAATGAAGATACAGATATGGAGCAACAGCAGTTACCCTCATAAACTCATAATAGAAAAGTTAAGTAACAGCATTTTGTTAAAATGTACATTATGGTTTTATCACTTTACTTCTAGCAATAAACAAGGAAGAATCAGAATAAAAAGAAAGAGAAAATTATAACAAAACAATGGAAGCTGAGAAAACTTTATATATACTCTCATGAGGAATGAACTTTCAGAGGAAGATCATTGATTGGGGATGAGATATAGAACCCATAATGCTCATTAGTCTCAATCAGCATCAGCACAACTTCCCGCATTGAAGGCCGGTCAGGAGGGTTCATAGTTGTGCACATTTTGGCAATTCTTAAGACAGCAATCATGTGATCAACAGTATTTTCATCTTCTAAATTTAAACGAGTGTCAAATATCTCAGATGTCAATGAATGGTCCCGAAGATACTCTTCACCCATGAGACAAGATCACCTCCTTTGAATCTAGTGGCTGTAATAGAGTTCTCCCAGTTAACAACCCAACAGAACAACCCCGTAGCTATAAATGTCACTTTTCTGTAACCTTCATGGTGTAAGCATACTCTGGCATGAAGAAGAGATAAATACTCAACCATTAACATAGAATGATGATCAAACACTTCTATCCACAAAGCTCAACCCTGCTAATAAATGATACATATTTCTATGGTAGAGAAACTGAGATGTGCATAGACATGAATATTATATACATATATAAAGAGAGAGAGAGAGAGAGAGAGAATAAATTGTTTGTTTTTCTCGTGACTAGAAATTGATTAGAATCTCTCTTCTCTATGTCAGGGTATAACTATCAAATCAACAACTAATTGAGAATGCATTAGCATGCCAACTATGCATGTGGATACCTTGTGAGGCTTGAGTCTAGCAGTACAAAGCTTTCTTGTTCAAACTGACCAAAACGGCTAAATTGAGCATTCTCCACTGATGCAAACTTTTTCATGGATCCAGTGACTCAGATGAGTTTTCTAATTCCAGGTAATCTTTTGAAGTTTCTGTTTTAGATGGAGTTGAAATAGCGAGAGCCCAATCTTTACAATAAGGAAGTTCCCAAAAGTCATAATTTTTATTTGAGGCATCAAACAAGAGCTATTACAAAATAAAAAAATAAGCAAAAAAGCAGAGGAACAACAGCAACAGCACGCAAGTCATAATATAGGATATGACTCTTTACAAAGAAAAGAGGAAAGGAACCCCAAGTAAGTGTACTTCTCTAGAAACTACAGGATGTTGGTCCAATGTTTAATGCATTTGGAAATAAATACCATTAAAGGAAAGAACAGTAAGGGAGCTCACCAGGGGCAATGTATCCATATGATCCAGCAACTGCAGACATTGATTTAGATTGAGGCATGTCAACAACTTTTGCCAAACCAAAATCACCAACATGAGCTTCAAAATTACTGTCAAGTAGAATATTATTGGATTTTATATCACGGTGAATGATCGTTGGTTTGCAGTCATGATGTAAATAAGCAAGACCTTGAGCAGCTCCAAGGGCAATTGTGAATCGGGTTGGCCATTCCAAGCTACAAGATGCCCCATGAAGCAACTCACCCAAACTACCCCTTGACATGTACTCATAGAGAAGCAGATTGGAACCCTGGTGATAGCAAAAACCATACAGCTTCACTATATTACGATGCCTAATCTTCCCCAGAGTGAGAATTTCAGCTCGGAAACTGTTGTCAATGTTGGTTCCCTCCCTGTTAGATGCAAGCTTCTTAACAGCAACAGCTGAATCCAGAATGCATAACTGCCTTATACACAGTTCCACAAGCTCCCCTTCCAACCACATAGCTGTCGTGAAAATTGTTTGTGGCCTCAACTAGATCTTGAAAGTGAAACCTCTTGGAGGAAAGTAGATATCAGAAACGGATGAGGGAGTCTCTTTGTCTTGCAAAGAAGCAACTACTTCAACTGGACGTCTCATGAAATATAAAATAATTACAATCAGAACGAGAGAGACCCCACCTACAACAGCCGCAACTACTGTGATGATTTTACCCCGAGGAGCATCCACACTCTCCAAAGAAGGTGGAACAAAACCAGAAGATGGAGGTTCACTGCAATTGCCAAGAGGCCCACCACAGAGGCCTTCATTTCCAATAAAGCTGTTGATAGCCATGTTCTGAAATGGCGGAATGGAAGGTAAAGGTCCAGTGAGGTTATTGTACGAGAAGTTGCACCCCATTAAATTCTGAGAGATTTCAAATGTGCTTGGAATTTCACCACTCAAATGATTGTTGCTTACATGCTGAGAAACCCAGTAAAATAAGATTCCCAAGCTCGGGCAGATTCTCCCAGAGAGATTATTATACCAAGATTCATTGCAATCTGCAAGCTTGAAAGAGCACCCAACTCTGGTGGTATTTCACCTGAAGCGTAGTCACCATCTGCAACTCTGTCAAATGGGAGAGATTTCCCAATGCTGCAGGTATATTTCCAGAAAATTTGTTTTCGGAGAGCTTGAGAAGCTCCAACTGCAAAAGAGTCCCAAGTTCTTTTGGTAAAGCATCAACAAAGAGGTTCCTGCTGAGATCAAGTCATGAAGCATCTTGCAAAGTTAACAATCGCTGGGGGAATCTGGTCCAGTGAGTCTAGATGAGATATTAAAGGTCACCAACTCTGAGAGTTTTCCTATCTCCTTTGGCAAGTCAGATGTGAAGTAATTGTTTGCAAGATGAAGCCTTTGTAACCTTTGCAGGAGTAATCTGGAGGAATTGACCACTGAACTTATTCTGGTCCAATTCAATAGCTGAAAGGTTCACTCAATCTGCACAACTCCAGAGGGAAGCTCTACCTGTTGTTGTTTCCAACCAGACGGTTGCACCAAGGATTTACACCTTAACACCCCCTGTGGATATTTCCATACAGCTTATTAGGACTCAAGATTCAACAAAATCAAGTTAGATTGACGACATATGTGAGAAGGAATTCTTCCTGTCAACTGGTTTTGAGAAAAATCAACCACCCAAAGTCGGCTATAAAGTCCAAGTGCTTGAGGAATATTACCACTCAGGGAATTGTCGAATAACTGTAACTGGTACATTTTATATTAAATACTGAAATCCAACAGGAATAGGACCTGATAGATTATTAATTGAGAGATCAAGCTTTGTCAAGTTCCTCAAGCTGCTAAGCTCATCTGGTATAACGCCTGTCAACTCATTCTGGAAAAGATACAGTAATCTTAGACCCTTTATCTTACTGAACTCAGTTGGAATCTCTCCAGTCAGTAAGTTCTCCGAGAAATCAATTTCTGTGACTTGAGAAAGATTACCTATCTCTCTTGGAATGGTTCCATTCATCTCATTTCTATAGATATACAGCTTCTTCAAAAACTTGAGGCTCCCAATCTCCTTGGGTATCTCTCCCACAAGATTAGTCTGGTACAAGGCAAGAGTTTCAAGATGAGTACAATTCAAGTTCCTTGGGATAAACCCGACAACTGATTACCCCAAAGAATAAGATCTGTCATTTTCGTAAGCATCCCCAGCTCCTTGGGAATTTCTCCTACAAAATAATTTTGAGCAAGGCCAAAATATTTCACGCTTTTACAGCCACCAATCTCTGCAGGAAGACTTCCAGAAATAGCATTCTGGCCAGCTCGAAAAATTTCCAAACTACTGAGATTCCCAAAAGAACGTGGCAAGGGACCTGTGAGATTGTTTGTGTATGCCACTAATTGAACAAGTGCATGAAGATTCCCAATGTCTTCAGGGAAAGGACCAGACAATTTGTTATTGCATATATTCAAATCACTCAAATGAGATAAACCACAAAATTCATCTGGAATTAACCCCTCAAACTGATTATCGTTCAAATAAAGTTTTTCCAGCCTCGAACAATTTCCAATCTCCTTGGGTATATTTCTGCTAAGCCCATTGTGAGAAACATCAAGATTAATCAGGTTGCTCAAACCCAATGCTAGGACTTAGAGTCCTGCAGATTCATCGGGAGCCCAAATCGAGAGGTGACCACTGGCTCAGAACCCTTAGAGCAATTCACACCTATCCACCTACATGGTGTATGTCTGATCAGTAGAATCTCCAGTTAGACAAATGATTAAATTGGATCATGGAGCTTATTCTTTCAGCTCAAGGAGGTGTAGCACCCTGAATTCAACCCTTCTGGAACCACAAACCAGAAGAGCCGTTAATGGGCAAAAACCCGATAAACCCCAATTTAAAAGTCTCCTTGATCTGCAATTCTTTGACATCCTAATAACCATGGGAACCACCAAATTTATATGACAAATTGATAGTTGAAAACCTGCACAAATCTAGCCATCTCAGATTGAAATGCCTAAGAATCCAACTCATACAGTCAGTTCATAGAAAACGAGATATGGCAGGTGATACTTGTAAACGGGTCTGGAATCAGGAATTATGAACCCAGAAAGTATATCGTGAAAAATTAACTATTCTTCAACGAAGGGTGATGAATCAATCATATCAAAGAAGCCACCGCTAATTTTACGCAAAAAAAAAAAAAGGAAAAAGAAAAAGAAAGAAAACGCAGGCACACAGACAAAAATGAAACTCGCAATACAATTGGGTGTTTCTGAAATGTAGCCAGAAATCCAATAGCCTGATAGCAACCAAACTTTGGCAAACCAGTCCAGAGGGTTCGAGGAATTCAGAATTTGCATTACAGATGAATCAGTAAAGTGAAAGAATCTAACCATTTAGAATTAGAAATCCAGCAACCAAACAAACGAACTTAAAAATCTAAAATAAATAAATAAGAGCTGTATAAAGATTTAAGGGATGAACGGAACCATAAATAATTAAACAGAACCCAAATACTTCAAAATTGAAGAACCCAGAAAGGATCAAGACTTTCACATACCTCAACACTGTGAGCTGATCGCTAATCACTCGTCAAAAAGGAGATACCGAAAACAACGACTCCACCATTTTCCGTTGATTCCTTGAGATGACAGTGAGAACCGCGGTATTCATGAATTACAGGACAAAACAAGCAAACGGTTCCTCTTTTCCCGAGTAAAAACAAAGAAAAAGGTGGGATCTTCAATTGGGAGAACAAAGATCATTATTTTTTTCAAAAGGAAATACAGGGAAAGCTCTTTTTCTTTAATCGAAATGAAACAGTGAGTTGGCAGAGGGAGCAGCACATGTAAGTCGTGTGTTCTGGAGTTAAGGAAGAGAATGATGGTAAGGATCTTTAGGTGAATCGAAGGGACGGATGAGAGCTCCTCCTGAAGTTTTATGGCCGACAAAGCACAAGCTTTCCCACTCACCTCTCCCTCTCTCTTCATTCTCTCTAGTCCAAAGCTCCTCCATTTTAGTGCTTACAAAAAACTGAAAAAGTAACAAACGGATACCAACCTTTGGCCAGAAAAGGTTTTTATTTTCTCGGAAATTTTCGGATTTCTTCGACTGTGACAGGTTCCACGGTTCGGCACTCGGATATTCAACTTGGTTACTCACTCTCTCCAAAATTGATTCATTCCATTTTTCTTCTTCCTTATTAGCTTTATTTAAAACAATTTATATAATTTTTTTTAGGGAAAATTATGTATGTTAACTCAATATGATTATATTCAAAAATAGTTTCCCTATAAATGAAAAACTATAAATAAGTTATCTCGTTTAAAAATAATTTATATTGAATGTTTTATTTTAAGAGAGAGTTTTTGTCATAAAAATGACCTTTCTAATAGCCATTACAAAAAAATAAATATATATTTTTTTAATGAAAGATTCTTAATTATTAAGGATTAGTTTCTTTTTCTTTTTTCTAATTTAGGAATTTTTGGTTAAAAATCTGAGCAAATTGAAGAATGGTGAAAAGCACTGTTTTGTTTTTTTGAGTTTTCAACCTTACAAAAATCTGTTTTTTATTTTATTTTTTTTTTTTTTGTTTTCAAATCATTAAAGTTTTATTTTTGAAACAAGAACTCTCTTCCTCAAAACAAAATACTTGTTGGCGAATTATTTTAATATTTCTCAAAACAAAACATCTAATATAAATTATTTAAACGAAGTATCTCTTGCTCATAGTTTCTCATTCTTCATAAACCTTTTTTAAATATAATCATATTAATAAACCTAAACCATAACATAACTTTCCCTTTTTTTACATTTATTTACTTTGCATTATATCGTTATAGTATTTTATTCTCATAAAAATTTAAATCCGGTTTTTTTTTAAACGCATTCCACCTCCTTACCACTTAAACCAATCATCAAAAACTACTACATACTTCTTTTAAATAATAATAATAAAAACAAGAATGACCAAAATTTTGGTAAACCTATGAGTAGATTATCATTATCATCAATGTCCATATCCTGTTTTTTTCCTTTCCCCACAAAAGGAGTAAGAGGAAGTTGCCAAAAGAACACAAACAAACGACACTGTTTCGGTTGGTTTGGAATTTTGTTTTGTAATGACCAGTGAAGGAAAAGTACAAAATAATGGGACACACACAGCATTTGGGGCCCACAAAAATTGGTGGGAAAATGTTAGATAACCTCTTTGAGTTGTCCATACACTAGAGTCTATATCAAAGGCTCAAAATTCCATTTATATTTTCTATGTGGAGAATACAGTATCAGTCCAACACCTCATTATGTGACCTTAAAAAGGTGGTGAGAAGTGTCCAATCAGGGCCCTTGACTTTTATGTGCCCCCATTATACATATTGTTCTTTTATCAGACCTAAGACATAATTTAATTTTTTTTTTTTTTTTTTGGGGGGGCTTAAGTTATTCTCCACTGAGGTCCTTAGGATAATGTTTATAATAAGGCAGCACACTAGTATCAGAATCAGTTTGGCCCTTTGTCAATTTTATTTGATAAATTCAGATTAGAAAATTCTCTATTAATTGAATGTGGTTTAATCGTATCTGATTTAACCTTTAATTATAGTACACACGCCACCACTTTAAAAGTGTTTTTCCTTAGTGATGATATTCAGCGCACGATTCTCTTAAAATGGGATTAGGATTAATTGATTGTTCGTTTTTTATTTAACGCTGGAAATGAATAACTTTCAAGATAATTTATTCTTGCTTTTTTAAATTTCACTAATTTATCATTTAATTTTTTAAGTTTTCAATATAAAAAATAAAATATTCTATTTTTCTATCGTAGTAAAAAGTCATTTTTCATCAAAATAAGAAAAACTTCATCATTACCTAACAGGGAGAAGAGCAAATAATACTCACTACTAGAGATGACAACGGAAGTGGCTTGAATCCATACCCATCCTCGATCCTACTCGCTTATTTTTTCAATTTCAAACACGCCTCATATTTAAAAATTAACTACTAAATGATCGAAAAATTCCTAAACCCGCCATGCTTACATTTAATTTTGCTTATTTTTTATTTTTTATATTTGCCTTTATTTTTATTATATTAAAATTAATATATTTAAGAAAATAAAATATAAGAATTTTTTATAAATTATTTATTAAAAACATTCTAATTATTATTATTACTGATAGTTAAAGATAAAATAAAATAACAAAAATATTTTTAAAAGACATAATCTATACACTTAACACGACAAAGAATAACAATAATACGAACTCCGCTTTGGAGTCCTGCCCCTAATTTGAGAAAATAAACTCAAATCTATTAAAAACTCGATTACAATTAAACCAAACTCGTCCCATTGCACGAGGTGTTTAAAACCCAATAACCTCTATCAAGTTACTTACTTACTACCTAATAGCAAAACAAACAATTTAATACTTAATATTAAGCATCATTCAAAGATGTTAAAAAAAAATTTCATTCAACATTAAATAAAAAAACAACTCCACCTAAGAATCTAATACAAAGAGATTATAGAAATTTTCTTATGTTTTTGTACCACTTTGATACAGAATTGTGCATTATATGTGTATCCTGTGTTGCCCATATTATATTTATCTCATGTGATAGAACGCTCAATATTTTAAAAAATGCATAGCATAAAGGGTCTTGGGTTCGAGTTATAGTGAAATCAATTTATTATCTTGTGTTTAGTTATAAAAAAATGTTTTAAAACTTTTTGAAAGAAAAAAATATTAATATGTTGCACTTTTTCTTAAATAGTCTTTTAATGTTTTGTATTGTAAGAACTTGTTTCGAAATGTTACGTTTTTAATTTAAAAATAATAATTTTATCTCTCTATTTTTATAATACATATTTGTGTAACTATTTTCTAAATAATTTTAAAAGAAAAGTGAAATATCTTTTCTATTTTTATATTTTGCCTCTAACTTATTTTTTGCTAAATTAACTGCCTAAACTTTATATTTTCTTATTTTAGTGTTTAATTTTATTTTTGTTCAATCAGCTGCTCTAAACTTTTATTTTATCTATTTTGAGTCATTTACTACACCGAGTACCCAGTCTTTTAAATTTTCTATTTTACTGTCTCAAATTTATTTTTATTCAATCAAGTCTTTAAACTTTTTATTTTTATTCAATCGATTAATCAACTCGATTTTTTTTTGCCAATTGTGCTATACATTTGATTCAACAAAACAAAGTTGAGACATGAAATTAAAAACTAAAAAGTTTAAATTATTAAACAAAATGAATTTGATAAATAAAATAGAAAAAATTGACACTTAATTAAACAAAACAGTAGAAACATTAAAATAGAAAAAAAAATGAAAAGAGATTATCATTTATCTAATTAACCCACAAAGAATATTAAAAAATCATATTTTTGTTGAGAATCCAAAACAAAAAGCAAAAGAAAAAAAAACAATTTTTAGTCATCAAAAGTGTTTTTGTAGTTTTTTTTTTTTAAATTTTCAAAGTAGAAAATTATTTTCAAAAGTAACTACCAAAAAAGAGTTTTAACTATTTAATAAAAACATGAAAACTACTAATATATTAAACAAATTAATTTAGTGTTTTAAATGAATAATTTTTGAAAGGAAACATTTAATAAATAATACTTTTCAAAACTTAAAACAAAAAAGAAAAGAAAAGAAAAGGATTTCATAAAAAAAAAAATTAGTTCCAATGAAAATAACTTATAAACACTATCCACATGTTGGATTATCCTTTGAATATAAATATGTTTCATACTGAAAAATCATTAAAAATGAGATAAATTAGTGAATTCAATCTCAAACGGCTTCCTTAAAGTGATAAAAATATATGTAGATATTGCTGTTACTCAAGAAAAGGGCGAACATATCTTATTCTTATTAGTGATATATGTAGATACGTTGGTGTCGCAGAACGCTTTAACACGCAAAAATGACGATCCAACAACTTATTTATTACTAATCGTCTCTCCACGATTATTGGGTTTCAAGAAACGAGAAAACGTGTAGAATTTAAATGTACGCTTGAATTATGTTTTTCTTGTGGGAGATCTTCCCGATTTATATAAATCAGTTCATGAATCTCTCCTTGATTTTTTGAAAGAAAATCTTTTAATCTTAGGGATAAAATATCTTATTCTTTATCAAGATTAATTATTCTTTTATCAAAGATTAATCTTTTCGGTAAATGTGCTGGATTCAAACCTAAAACTACCGATAAATATTTCTTACGTAGAACTTAAATTCTATGCTGAATCACCCCTAAGCCTGGGCCCACGGAAGACATTCTGGCTTTCTCTAGGATTCTCCCTCCTAGGTGGCTGCCTCCTGGCTTGGCACAGAAACGAGCCTGTAACGCTTCACAATATGTAATCAAACGGCCCCCTTGACCCATTAAATAGTGAGGATCTAAAGACCATGATACCCACAATTATCCTCATGAAAACTCGGATTGGGCTTTTCTTTATCCTTATTAACAACATTTATAGACAAAAAAAAACTCACAATATAGAGGAGGAAATCGAGTGACGAATGAATCAATAATTATTTTGAATCTTTTGATGATTTGGTTTAGATTATTTTCAGTGTGTTAGGTTAAGGTAAGATTGCGTGAGATCTAACTCCAAATTTAATTATAATTAAACGTTGTGTGAGCGTCCGATCAGGAAGAAAAGTCGTTCAAATAATACTTAAAAATATGAATAATTTACATCATCTTCATCAACCCCCGCCTAGAACATTGAACTCAATCATTTTCTTTTCTTTTCTTTTAAGATTCGGGCTGGCATTGGCCTCGATTTGTTGAAATACTTCTTGACAAACTATATAAAATTGTGCTTCCCCGAATTGGTTTGTACTCAAATGTACTCTACCCATTTGAGTCAAGATTTGTATGGGAATCAGTATATTATATACTTTTTTAAGCTTAAGTTAAGATTTTTATATTAAATATTGAATTTTTTGCTCATAAATACCTCTAATAATTTAAAATTTATAAATCTAACCTTCCTCTTCGTATTTTTTTTTCCTAAAAAATTATCCTCTTTTTGGATATATATACCCTTTTTTATAAATATTTCATGCATGTTTTATAAAAAAAATGTTGTTTTTACAAGAAAATGATGAGGATAATTTTGTCAAAATAAAGCTAAAAGTTGATAAAATAGTATTGTATGTTTGGTTCTTGTTTTCTATATTTAGTGTTTTATTTGTTTCCTATTTTTTTCAAAATAAAAGAAAATGAGAACAAAATGTGTTTTTTTATGTTTTCCTTATTTTCCATATTTTCATAACAAAATAGTTTTAAAAACTCTTTTAATCAAATAGCTCTGAATAAACTACTCTATACAATTATTTTAAAATAATCTCAAAATTAATCAATTTCAAAAAAAATATTTCAAATATTAAATTCAAATGTTGAGAACCCTTGAGGAAATGAAAGTAAAAAAAGAAAAAAGAAAAACAGGAGATTTTTGTTTATTTGGTCTTTTCAATTTTAGGTTAAGTTTCAATAAATCAAATAAGATAGATTGAAATATAAATGAAAATTATAAAATAATAATGAAAAAGAGATTCATTTATTATTTGTCAATTGCAAAAGGAAAAAGAATATCTAGAGAAAGAATGATTATCATCTCCACAAAATGTTGTTGTTGTAGTAGTAGTGGTGGAGGGAAGTGCTAAAATCTTATATATTAGCCCTTTGATTTTATGTTTTTGCACCCAACAGGAGAGCACCCAAAGTCCAACAGGAGACAAAATGTTCCTGTGCTGTGGAGAGGAATGAATTATTATGAGTAGATCACCACAAATAAGCACATTCAATAATACTGACACAAAGCCTAGCTACTCGAAGTGGCTTCCTGTTCCATCTTCCTAGGGTACCCCACCCCCATAGGCCATATCTTAGTGGCTTCACTTTTTTTTTTCTTCCTAGGTACCCACTCTTTGGTGGATACTACCTGAGCAGGAATTAATATGGTTATTGGAATATTTTATTCTATTTGTGTATTTAAAAGTTTATAATAGATTTTATTTGATTTATTTAACTCTCGATATATGAATATGAGATCATATGTGATCGAGAAACTCGTATAAATATGGGGTCATACGTAAGAAAGAGCGTTACAAACCATAATATTCATATTGAATCAAAATCTTATAGACTTCAGTTTTTAGGAGAGTTCAGTGTTTAATGGATCATATTCTTAGGATTTATCTGAATCATTATACTATTGTTAATGACTTAAATTCGTTTTACACGTTTTTAAATTATGGAGATTAGAGTTTGATAGACATTGAATTCGTTATAATACTTTGATAAATCCAATTGTGACGCCTCAAATCCCGATGGTCCGTTGACAACCCATCAACTCACGGAAGATTCGTGGATGTCGGGTAACCCGATACCACACCATTGAGTCCCTTTTATCCGGGACCCAAGATTTATCTAAAATCATGAGAGTCTCAGACGAAGTTTCTACTCAAATACAACATGTGCAATTACATGGCAACATGACCCAATATTATAACGTTCACGGTCCACATACGAGTAAAAATGACCACGTATGACCCATTTATCCATACTAAACATATAAACACATGACTATAAACCATAGTGTCTATGTGTTTAATTATGATATCTGATATAAACATATATCAAAAATTGCACTTAACAAGACAGTTTACAAAATATAACTGTAAAAGCTACATCCGGGTTTTCACACATCATTCTAGTGAGCTGTCTCCTCGTACATTTCAGACTCGAAAGCGGGGTCCCACTCACAAAAGAAGAATGCCCAAAGAGAGTAAAATCCTATGGCTACTTCCCCACCTAACAGAGACATGCAATGACCACGCAACAAATAAACACTCCTCTGTAAGATGTCATCCCCTAGAATGGAAACCTATATGTCATGAATGAGATACACTAATATGTCCCATAAATGAGCCCTTACCGACCTCTTAAACTCGAGTCCCAACCGACTCCCCACATTACGCTATGCCTGTGAAAGGAGAAACCTCACCATTGGTATTTAAATCCAATGTGGTCCTCTATCCAAAATAAAAACCTTTTGTTTCATAAATAAAAAGTATTGGACAATCTCCGAAACCGCTTGTCTCTTTAGACATTGTTCCTAAACTGAGCCCGCACCATCAATACCATACACGGTGTTGAATTATAACCATGAAGATCGTGGAGCTCTATTGGACATCGTCCAATATATCGGGTCCACGAACCGTTCATCAAGAATGGTGAAAGACAACAACCATGCACACCCACCCGTTTTACGCGATGTCCCCCAGATATGAAATGCAATGCAATACGCTTATCAGCTTATTCATACCATGCTACATATAATGAAAGGCCAGATGACATATTCCTACTCACGATATTAACCCATGTATCAATTCGAAATACGAGACACCGAACACATAAATCCAATTTAAATCATACAATTCATGCCAACATACCTAACACACATACATTGACATCTACAGTCGGAATTTGCATGTTTTTCGAGGTACCGAGTATCGGGTGCCGTAAAACGACATGTGATGTGACAAAAGTCACCTATAATAAGTACTCATGTAACACATGTTGCATGAGTAGAGAGATGATGGAAATGGACGGCCGAGGTAGTGCCACATATCAAAATCCAAGCTTAGGGACATGATTGGTATTATTTGATTTGTAAATGATAATGGAACAAAAGGTTGAATAGTGTCGTCTCCTTCTTCAAATGGTGAAAAAAGAAAACGTGAAAGGAGGAGAATGTTTTTACAGTGAGCTTAGGTTTTCATTTTTAGAGAGAGAGAGAGCACCTTCTCTCTAGGTTTTCGATCAATCGGACTGTCGGAATTCTTCGGGCCAAGCAGCTTGAAGCTTGTTTCACACTAATATGGCAACGCTGCGGGCACTGCTCCTCGAGTTTCACAAACCCGTGTGGGAGGTAGGGTTTCATCTCTACTTGAAGTTACACTTTGCTTAAGTGTTTTGTAATGCTTCGAGTTGGTTTCGAGCCTCAATCCATCATGCTTGATCGGTTCCAAACTTGGAACCGAAAAGTGAAAAATCAAGTAGAGTTTGCTTTGACAACAGGATCGTGTACGGATCGCTTGGGTGGCTTGTGGTGTAAATTATGCATTAAATTATGTTGTGATGTGCATGAGGCCGGAAATGGCCATGGATTTCGGGTTCACAAAGTGGAACCGATGTTGAGAGAGTGGTCGTGAATAGTAACCCGAGGGTTTCACTGTTCATGTGAATAGTGTTCATGAAATATTTTTGTGAGAAAAATGTGTTTTGTCGAGTAATCTAAATCAATTGCTGTTCGCTAAATTAGCCCATATGTGAGCTAATTTTTTGTAATTGATGGTGAATGTGCATAACATGTTTTATGTGCTTTAATTATGTTAATATATATACATGTTTTATATATTAGCATGTGTTGTATAAATTGTGTTGAAATGGCATCATGCATTTCATATGCACCGAAGTAACCTAGAAATTAGGTGTGTGTGCATGACATGAACAATTGAAAGAAAAACGAACATGATTGCAAAAGGAATTTCACATGATGATTTTCTGGAGAATGGTGTTGGGAGATGGACCTACAATTACACGTCGGAGGAGCCCATGTATTGTTTTGAAAGGTTCTCCAACACATTCGCCTCGGAGGGTAGTCCTATTAATTTTTAATTAAATCCCAGAGTGTATTTTCGAAAAACAATAAGTTTTGTTTTGAAAATTATATTTTTCTCATAAGGCTACTTAGGTAAGCGCGTAGGGAGTCGGTGAGGACTCGACATGGGTTAATGTCATTTAGACATTCAAGTAGGACTGTTTAATTTGCTTTGAATGTGTGCTTACATTGATCATTGCACATGCACTTAGGGTGAGGAACCCATTTGGGTAAGTGATCATCATTAGCTCCGCTGAGAATATATTATTTCTGCAGAGTCGTAGATCACTCTGAGGCCGACGGTCACGTATTTTTATAGGTTTTAACGATGTATGGATATATTAACATTATATGTCATAAGATAAATACCAACTCTGAGCACGGTATACAGTTTGATATATTGACAGAGATTGGTTTGTTTGACTTATGACTTATTACAGATATGTTCTATTATGCTGTTTCAGACATGTATTTAGTGTTAACTCACGCCGTATATCGCCAGATTTCTCAGAATGCGTCGGTCATCATATCACGAGTATCGTTATTGATTTGGTTGTCACCTAACTGGATTGGGAATGCATCATCATTGATCACATGTCATCGCTCAGAACACTTACGCAACATTTTTCAAGAAGCCCAATATCATCTTATAAGGCGTTATTTATCCCGACTCATGAGCTGATGGTCTAGAACACCAAATTTGGAGTCCCAACTAAGGAGTTATGCAAGCTGCAATATGAAAAATTCAAGAATATCATAAAGACTGTATGCTAGAGGCTATTGTAATTCATCTTTTTTACATAATATTAATTTCAAATTTCATTAAGTTATATATGGATGGATTCTCTAGACTCAAAGAGATTTACAGTTTAAGAACATGCGTGACCGTAGGCTCGACGAAAGTTATACCGCCCTAAGTCGAGGCTTCACATGAATCAAAGGATTCCACGCAGAGCATGTAACCTTACGTAATCAAGGCGGCTCGAGGCACCTTGGAGCCCCTTGCATGCAGTTTTGACCCAAACTCATCTCTAAACAACCCTTTCAACCGACGACAAACCTCGTAAGACCCGAAAATTCCACCAAAATGGCAAAATCGTAATTTCGATTAAACCCAAATTTTTCTTAGGATCTCGACGACTTAAACGGATTTCACTATCGAATCCTCTCACGAAATTCCAGCTACCACGTCGACTTCGTCAATTCCGAGACACGTAATTTACATCGCTTTCGAGGCACCGAGCACGGTGCAGTCAGAAATGACATGTGTGATGTGACAAGTCACCTATAACATGTACTCATGTGACACATGTTGCATGGGTAGAGAGGTGATGAAAATGGACGGTCGGGATAATGCCAAGTGTCAAAAATCCAAGAAATGGTACATAAGTGGCATTATTTGAATGTTTAATGAGTATGAAGACAAAATAGTCAATGGTAGTCATCTTCTTCCTTCAAAAGAGACCAAACGTGCAGGAGAGGGAAAATGGTGCAAGAGCTTAGGTTTTGATATTTTTAGAGAGAGGAGGTTTCTCTCTAAGATCCCGGCGATCAAAATATTTCTGATTTCGGGGCCAAGAAGGAAAGTTGCTCTACGCGGCGAGTATAGAATATGACATAAGTATATGATATGTTATATGTATATGTAAATGTGTAAAGTGAGATGACTCTTATTAGTGGTCGTCCACGAGTTATCTCCCACTTGCCGTAGTTTAGCACGTGTTTTCATCCGCGTAGGTACCTAAGCAAAGGCAAGAGACAGATTACCCACATCGCCTCCAAGGTCAATACATCATTAGGTGCTCACTAAGACTTTTCGTCTATTTTGTATTTGTAATGTCTTTTTTGTTGTTTGTAAACAAATGCAGCAATGTAAATATTGTAAATGTTGAACACTTATTTAAAGTTTGTATATATTTTGTAATCCGCTGCTACAAGATATAATACAAGTTAAGTGTTTAACATTATATGATTGAACAAACTTAAAGGCTATAAGTTTATAGTAAGTAAAAAAAAAAAATGACACCCTCGCTTGACATCGGGTGCCGGGTTGGGGGCGTCACAATAACTAAAAACTACCAAAGATATTTCTACATAAATTTATAGTACTCTAGGTTATCGCCATCCATTGGGATCAACTCTATTCTATTCATTTGCTTTAAAATTACAAATATTCAATATTTGTTCAAATTAATAAAATTTTAATATAAATAATAAATAGAACACCTTTAAAAGATTTCCTAAAACATTTAACGAATTAAATGAAATAAAAGAAAATATCTTGGAGAATTTCACAATCTAATGTTGAAATTAATCTTAAAATAGAGTATCACAGATAAAGTTAATCATACATCAAATTGAATTCCAGATCCAATGCCATATCCTCAACTTAAATTTTTATTTTTCGTAGAGCATTTCTTAAACTAATTACGATGATTTTGGTTTTAAATTCTATTTAAAAAACTCATATCTATATCTGATGCAAGGTTGTTCTGACCAACGCGATTCTCGCAATATGATACTCGGATCGCTCTATGATTAAGTTCATGTGAAAAGTAAGACAAGACTATAAATTATGGAAAGATTAATTGATAAATCCATGAAATAGTGAAGACGCCACAATCAATATGAAATGATTGATTGATAATAAGTGGAGATAGTGAAACGCCACATAATCAATTAGGGAATGATTAATTGATAAGTCAGGATAATGAAAACGCCATAATAAACTATAGAAGGGTTGATTCATAAGTCGAGGGGATAGTGAGCTCAATTATGAAATGGTTGATTTATAAGTAGGTGGAATAGTGAAGATGTCACAATCAACTATGAAATGATTGATTGATAAATCAGGGATTGTTATAACTGTGGAAGCGCGTGAGAATATCAATTCAAGAATACAAAGATAAAGAAATCAACATGAAGGAGTACAGGGGTTTTAACGTGGTTTGGCTAATTATGCCTACATTCATGGATGAAAGAGAATATTTCCACTATTCTTAAAAACACAGAGAACAAGATTAGAGCATAAAGCATTGCAAATCACCAGAAAAACATAAAATCACAAAACCCCATGATACCCACAATAATCGAGAAAATATATCACAAAAACTCCAACCCTAAAACCTTACATTTGTAAAATACACCTAATCTCTCTACAACTTTTTCCCATTATTATGAATCGTGGAAGCTTTGATGCATGAGAATATTAATTCAAGAACATAAAAATAAAGAAATCAACATCAAGATGCATGAGGGTTTTCACCTGGTTTGGCCAATTATGCCTACATTAAGGGATGAGAGAGAATTTTCCACTATTCTTGAAAACATGAAGATCAAGATCGAAGTATCAAAGTATTGTGACGACTAAGAAAAAATTACAAAATAACAAACCCTAAGATGCCCATAATAATCGAGAAAATACCACAAAACTCTCAATTCCTCACCCATCTCTCGCATTAATAATCGAATAGCCTTAATAAGCCATTCTCTCTCATGACCCAAAATCTTTATAGGGATATTCATTAAAACTTTCCTTATTCTATAAGGAAACATAATATTACAATAATATAACAATTAGGAATTATCCTATAAAATATTCTTTACAAAAAGAAATTAATACTAAATAGGAATTCAGACTATTTGTAAACTCCACCTTGACCACCCATCGCATATTGATAAGAGAGCAACCGACTCCACCTTGAACTAAAATTCCTTTTATCTTGATCTTGTGTGCTTTGAAATCTTTTGTTTTTGTAGATTCCTTCAACTCAAGCCGATACAATTTGTTATAGTTGCGGAAGCTTTGATTCATGCGAATATCAATTCAAGAACACAAAGATAAAGAAATGAACAAAAAGGTGCACAAGGGTTTTAACTTGGTTAAGCCAATTATGCTTACATCCGCGGATGAAAGAGAATATTTCCATTATTCTTGAAAACACAGAGAACAAGATTAGACTATCAAAGTATTACGACGACTAAGAAAAATCACAAAATCACAAAACCCTAGGATACCCATAATAGAGAAAAAATACCTCATAGAAACTCCCAATCCCTAAAACTCTTACATATGTGAACATATTGATCTAGAACTCAAATTAGCATATTGAATATGTTCTTGATCTTCTTTGCTTGTGCTCTCTTAATATGCCTAATTGAAACTTTAAATGTAACCTTAGAAATCGCCTTGATTTTACATCAATACCATAGATTCTTTGAAATTAGAATAAAGTTAACTAGTAATTAGTTCTTCCAAAGTAATGAATAAAATGTATGGTGATAAGAATACTTTATACTCTATCTAAGGTGAAGTAACACATTATTTTATTTTTTTAAAGAGATATTTTATTGATTTAAACTAGCGACATCTAGAATCAAATTTGTTAAAACTCAGAGGTTGACACAACATTCAGTTAATAAGATAACGTAATTCTACCAAAGCCTACACATTTGGTAATCCTATAATAATGACTAGAATACCTATGACTTCACATCTGCAGCATATTGACGACCATTATTTGATTTGTTTATTTGTCTTAATCGCCTACACACTACACACTAGTAAACACCGTAATAAGACGACGAAAAACCAATCATTGTACCAAGACGACAACCACAAACCACAACAAGTCGACGATAAAATCACAAAAAAAATAAAAATAAAATAAAAGAAAATGAAAAACATAGATTTGTGTGAAGGAATCACTTCATTGAGAAAGAAACTGATAAAAAGTGATATAAATGGGTAATTTCAGGCCAAAAATGACAAAAAAAATCATTCCTCCTTACTAACGAAAAAGGGGCTAGAAAAGAGAATAGATGATAGAAAAGGAGGGACAACTAGATAGAGGACTTATTTATTCCAATTCAAACTTAAAAACATAATTAAAATTAAGCCCTAGATTATATTAAACAATGTTTTAAAAACCGGATTTGACCAACTGGTCCAATCAATTGGACCAGCGACTGGTGGTTTTTCCAGTCCGGTCCACCTTCTGAAACCAGATGTGGCTCGAATCGAGCTTGAATTGCACAAACCGACGGTTAGAGCTTTAACTTGGATGAACAGTCCGGGTTTCAAAATAAATTGCAATTTTCCCACTCAAGCAAGCCTCCACTTGGACTAATGGAGTAACAGACCGTGGTGTCCATTTGTTTTAAGATTCTTTCAAGCCAACAACGTATTTAAATACGTCTTCATCTTCTTTCCCTTCCGATGTGGAATGAACTTTGTCAATCCATTACACAAAATAGCTCCTCAATCCCCGCTAGCTCTGGAGATAAAAATGGTTTAATATCATTTTTTATTTCTAAAATATCATTTATATTCCTAAAATCTAGGATTTTATTACAAAATTTTAGATTTATGATATGTGTATATATATATATATATATATATATATATATATATATATATATATATATATATATATATATATATTTTCAAATACCATTTATATTTTTAAATACCTATCTATATGTCTAAAATCTAGGATTTGAATACAATACTTTAGATTTCTGATTTTTAAAATTTAAACTAAATTCATCACTTTAAATTAAAATTTAAAATTACTATTTTTTAGCAAATTAATTTTTAATTTAAATTTTTATTGAAAATGATTTATTATTTAACTAATTAATAAAATGTAAAAACTAAAATCATTTCATTTGAATTTTAAATTAGTTAAAACTAAAAAAATTAAAAGTAATTAAACATTATCCAATTATGATTTTTATAAATTTATAATTTAAAAATAAGTTTTATATGATATACAGATTCTATGCTGTGTTGTTTGGGTGAAAAGTTTGGATATTATTAAAATTGTACAGGCATTTATTTTATATTTTATAATATAAATATATATTTATGATGTCATCGGTTTAACCGCGGTTCGACCATCGGTTCAACCAATGAATCGAGAATCGACAACTTTTTATGTTGAGGGACCGATCTAATTTTTAAAACATTGATATTAAGTTAACTAAAATTAGTAGAGAATTTCTCCACATAACCCCCTTATGGGAGCTAACAAAATAGAATAGAGAGATTGTAAAAGAAAAGAGAAAACTAAACCTTTATTGTAATTCTAGAAGAAAATACTAATCTTCCTTCATATATTTTATATCTCAAAACCTCAAATAAAGGATATGTATACATAGGGAATCTTATAATTGACAACTTATTCCTAAAATTACCCAAAAAAAAAAAACCAAAATTACAATTGCCAAAATTTTGGGCTCACTTTGGATTAGAGGCATGTTAAAATTTACAAATCTCAAAGGATTATAGCTCATCTGAAATTGAACTAGGTACATGTTGAAATTTAACATGAATTTTGTTATTAAACAATGATTTTTTTAAAAAAAGGTGTTGTCCCACATGGAAAAAAGACAAAAGTCTTTATTAAAGTTATATACTAAAACCGAATTATGGGTTTATACATGACTTGAGAAGAGGAGAGTCCTCGTGTGCACAAGAAATGGGTTGGAAGTTTGATTTCAAGTGGTAAATCGATGGATTCACTTCTCTCAGGTGATGGATCTGAAACCCTGTGACACAATCGGTTTTGTTTTTATTTGCCAATGACTACATGTTTGGATTTCAAACCAATCGTTTGACTATAATACATACAGGTCTTGATCTTACACAACACTTTTCAATCTCCATCTTTCTTCTGCAACTTGGAATATTTGTTCTCCTTTGTTGTTCCTGCTTCAGAGTTTATATTTGGCTCTGAAGGATTGTTGTATCCTAGGGCCCTTCCTAGACACATCTTCCAAATCGAGGTATCTTTCGCTTAATTTCAAATCGCTTCAGAGAACATGGCGCACTCCACTCTCGATATGCATGGAGTGGCATGGTTACTATTCACTAAAAACATGCTTCCCAACTCGAGGCGGGACACACACGAACAAGGCTCTATCAACATACCATCCTAAACTTCACATCGCCTAACGAATTATTTGATGTCTATTGTGTCTATAAGGAAGCAAAGGTTATATGGGAATCAATACTAAGAAAATACATCATATGATATCGCTAAAGAGAAAATTTGTTGTGTAAACTGGTTGCTAAAATGGGGAGATGGTAGACAACAAGAACATAAAACTCCAAATCAATGAGTACCACAAATTATTGGAGGAACTAAGGGTTGAAAAAATAGAACTACTAGAACTACTTATAGCAGAACTATTGATAGAAAATTACTTGACTCCTAGAGTGACTACAAACAATAATTAAAACACAAACATACACAGTTGTCTCTAGCTGATCTAATCACTCACATCATCATAGAAGATACAAACCGCAAAGAACAAAAGGCAACCAAAGCAAAACAAATGACCACTAAGGCAAACTTAGTCCAAACCGACTCAAAGAAACATAAACATGCTCAAAACTCTAATAAAACCCAAGATTTCTAAACTCTTGACTTTAAAAAGAAAGGCACTTAAGTAATTTAGGAAAACCTGGCCATCATGCACCCCAATGTAGAAAGAGAGTAAAAACTGGAAACAGTGGAAATCCTCCTAAAGCCAACTTGGTCAAAGGAGATGACATAATAACTGTTGTTGTTGTTGTATCACAAGCTAATATGGGGACCAATTCTCATAATTGGGTGGTAGACTATGGTGCAACAAGGCATATTTATGCAAACAGAGATGCTTTTACCTCCTACACTCCAGTAGGGGATGACGAAAAGGTTGTCTACCTTGATGACTCTCACATTACTCAGGTTTTAGGAAAAGGCAAAGTCATGTTGAAGCTCACTGGAAAGACTCTAGCCTTGATGATGCGTCAGATGTTCCTACATTAGAGCAAATTTAGTTTCCCGCTTGCTCTATCGAAAGGTGGGGTTAAAGTGTCATTTGAATCTGACAGGATTGTAATGACAAAAATAATATCTTTGTGGGAAAAGGGTTTTGTAATCATGGGCTCTTTGTACTCAATATCTATGAAGTTATAAATGGAAATGCTTATTCTTCTGCTTGGTTGATTCCTATGATATATGGCCTGCTAGATTAGGACATGTGAGTAGTGGATATATTAAGAAAATGCAAACTCTAGGCCTTATCAATAATAATGATTATTCAGGCTTAAGTAAATGTCAATATGTGCCACTTCTAAACTAACTAAAAGGACATGTGGCTTAGTGACTAGAGAAACAAAACCGTTAGAACTTATTCACTCCGATCTAGGAGATTTAAAACAAACTATGACTAGAGGAGGTAGGAAATTCTATGTGACGTTCATTGATGATTATTCTAGATTCACTAGAGTTTACTTGCTTAGAAATAAAGATGAAGCATTGATATAAGTTCTTAAGCCAGTAAAGTCGAAGTAGAAAATTAACCTGATAAGAAAATCAAAAGGATTAGATCTGATAGAGGGGGCGAATACATCCCTTTAAATGATTATTGTGAAAATGAAGGAATAATTCATTAAGTGACTCCTCCTTATTCACCTGAGTCAAATGGAGTTGCTGAAAGAAAGAATATGACTCTCTAAAGAAATGATGAATTATCTACTTGTTAGTGCTTCAGCTCCTAATAATCTATGGGGTGAAGCCATATTGTCTGCATGTCATCTACAAAATAGAATTCCATACAAGAAAATTGGTAAGACACCTTATGAGTTATGGAAAGGTCGCACCTAACCTAAATATTTGAAAGCTTGGGAATGTCTTTCCAAGGTTATGTTACCTGATCCTAAAAGAGGAAAATAGGATCAAAGACTTCTGATTGCATGTTTATCGGGTATGCTAGTAATAGTGCGACTTATAAATTTATTGTTTTGAAAAGTGATGTTCTAGAATGCAACACTATTATTGAGACAAAAAATGACGAATTTTTTGAACATATTTTCCCACTTTTTGGAAAAATTTCTCGTACACCCACAATTGTAGATGATATAGAAAACTCATATGATGAGCATGCGCCCACTACTATGAATGATATTGAAAGCTCTCATGTTGAGTTGAGAAGGAGTAAGAGACAAAGAAAATAGGTTTCCTTTGGAGATGATTTTTATACTTACTTAATTGAAAATGAACCGTCCTCTTATTTTGAAGCGATTTCTTCCTCTGACGCATTACTTTGGAAAGAAGCTATTAAAACAGAGCTTGACTCTATTTTAAAAAATCAAACGTGAGAGTTAGTCAATTTACATTTAGGAGCAAAACCTATTGGTTACAAGTCGATTTTCAAAAGAAAATATTTGCTAGATGGTTCTATTGAAAAATATAAAGCTAGGTTAGTAGCCAAAGGTTTTTTATAAAAACAAAATGTTGACTATTTTGATACACGCCTTGCTACTGTGATTTCTTCCATTTGTATTTGATTGCTTCGCTTCTCATTCATAAACTTTTATCCATCAAATGGATGTGAAAACAAATTTTTAAAATGGAGATTTGTGAGGAAGAAGTTTACATCTTGCAACCTCAAGGTTGTATTATACCGACAAGAAAAATAAAGTTTGTAACCGAACAAGTCTCTATATGGTTTAAAACAAGCACCTAAACAGTGATATGAGAAATTTGATAATGCTTTGTTGGAAAACGGGTTTTTATATGTTGAAGTGGAAAAATGTGTATATACAAAGTGTACAGAAAAAGAATGTGTAACCATTGTATTGTATGTAGATGATATGTTGATTTTTGGCACTAGCTTGAGTGTGATACATAGTACCAAGAGATTTCTAGCTTCACAGTTTGACATGAAAGATATGGGTGGAGCTAAGGTAATTTTGGGTGTGAAGATCACAAGGATGGGTGATAGTATAATGCTATATGTTGAGAAAATACTTAAGAGGTTCAGACATTTTGATGCCAAACCTGTGAATACCTCTTATGATGCTAACACCCATTTAACGAAAAATCTAGGTGATCCTGTGGGTCAAGCTGAGTATGCACATATTATTAGGACTCTAATGCATTTGATGAATTTTTCTAGACCAGACATAGCATATGCAGTGTGTGAATTAAGTAGATATACACATAATCCCAATAATGATCACTGGGTGCATTATCTAGACTAATGAAATACTTAAGGGATACCATGAACTATGGTATCCTATATAGTGGATTTCCTGTTGTGTTGGAAGGATACAACAATGCACACTAGATCTTTGATTCATATGAGATAAAATTCACAAGAGGTTATGTCATTACTTTGGGAGGTGGCGGAAATCATCTAAACAAACCCTCATCGTTACTTCTACCATGGAGTCAGAGTTTATAGCTCTTGAATCTACGGGTAAAGAAGTTGAATGGTTAAGAAACTTCCTATCAGGAATTCCTTTAGGAATGCAAACTAAACCTTCAAAGGTCTATGCATTGTAATTGTCAAGCAACAATATCAATTGCAAAGAATAAAGCATTCAATGGGAAAACATACATATTCGTCTAAGACATGAGGTTGTGAAACAACTATTGAAAATGGAATTATTTCCATTGATTATGTAAAGTCATAAGTGAATTTGGCCGATCCTTTGACTAAGCCTTTAGGAAGAAAATTAATTTTGGAAACATCGAGTGGAATGAAACTTAAGCCAATATGAGATTAGCAGTGATAGGAACCCAATCTTGTGATTTGAGATCCCATGAAAAAGGTTCATATGGATAATAACAAGTCACTTGTTAACTCAAGAAGCACCAACAAATTTTCCTTCTATGGGTGTGGTTATGGTGCTAGAATGACAATTTGAGAGGATGAGTTATTTAATGATTTCATATCCCTTATGGGTGGTACATGCAGTGTGTACTTGATGAAACCACCTATATAAGTGTGGAGTGGGGCCGCTCCCATGAAGTGGTATGACAAGATTTTCAGAGCACTTATGAAATAATGAGGCACGCACATGGCCTAATCGCACACGTCATTGAACAACAAGAATCATGATGCGTGGTGCTGATGATAAGGTCCCTAATTTACGATCAAGAGCATTCTGGTTCATGTGGTTTATAAGCTTCACTAATACTGTAGAAGTTAACTCTTATTCATCTACGTTTGATTCATAGTCTGTTTGAACACCAAATTTATGGCACCAACACCTTCTTCCATATTCCAAACAAAGTGTTTTAAATAAATTTTTTTTAATACAACCTTCTTTTTGAAAAATGTGGGGGATTGTTAGTAAACAATGTTTTTTTTAAAAAAAAAAAAAAAAAAAAAGGTGTTGTCCCACATGGAAAAAAGACAAGAGTCTTTATTGGGTTTATTTATTAAACCCAATTATGGGCTTGTACATGACTTGAGAAAAGGGGAGTCCTTGCACGCACAAGAAATGGGTCGGAAGCCCGATTTCAAAGGCACATCGATAAGATCTGCTCCCGCATGTGAATAAACTCAAGACATATTTGGTTTTGCTCCAAATCATTTTTTTTTTACCTAAATAAAAACCTTGGTTTTTTAGTGTTTAAAATCAAAACGGTCCAAGTCATAAAATTGCAGTAAATTCACAATGGTTTCATTTTGAATTCAAATTCTAACAATTAAGTTTGCATATAATTCATAACGTTTTGAATTAATTATTCTTAATGGCCAACGACTATAGGTTTGAATTTCAAACCAATCATTTGCCTATAAATATAGACATGTCTTTGATCTTATAAAACACTTTTTCTAATTCCCTCCTTAATTTTCTTCTCAAGAACTTGGAATATATGTTCTCCTGTCGTCTCATTCTAGAGTTCATATCTCTAGCCTAAAGGATCATATCCCGAGGAATCAAATTCCTAAAGACAGTGTTTTATACACGTCTTAGTTGATTTTTTGTTTCCAATCTGCTACTCATTTTACAGGTTCACCGTCAATCCCGAACCTTTTCTAATTCATGTTCGTTTGCTGCTGTTGTCTTCATCAGGTTCCGACCTTCTACAACCTAGATTTAAAACAAATTTTGATATGGAAAATTACAAAACTCATAGCCACAATATCAATTAGAAAGATTTAAACTCAATAAGTTGTTTAGAATCCTTGGATTTAATTTTTTTTTCATGTCACTGAAAAAATTGGACTTGATATATATTGTGCCACTATCCAACTTTTTTCCATCAGCCACAAATTCTTTGTTTCAAGTTTGATTAACACATGTTGATACTTCTTTGAACTCGGGATATATGGTTATTATTGGGAAACTTGACTTTTCTATTCCCAAGTGATGTGGGTAGAGTGCATGTAAATCAATCGTTGACTCAAAACTTATTTTAGTAGAAATCTAAAACAAAACCGATGATAGAACATGTTCTAACGCAACGTGTAACGACTAAGATCGCCAAACGAACAAATCTCTAAGAAAAGTTTCAATTAAGAAACAATGAACACAATCTCAAAGATTTAGCAAAGTCATTGCTAGGTTTCGATTATTGGATCAAAATAAAATTGCACACAAAAATTGAATGACTAAGTATTTATAGAGGCTCAGCATCCTTGCTAAACAAGGAAACTAGAATACTTGATGTATAAGGAAAAGTAATTAACCCTAATTAATAAAATAAAACGATTAAAAGATAAAGACTTTTAATTAATTAAAATAATTAACAGGTGTCCTCATCATTAAAGACTCTTAATTAATTAAAATAATTAATAGGAGTCCTCATCATTAAAGATTCTTAATTAATTAAAATAATTAATAGGAGTCCTCATCATTAAAGGCTCTTAATTAATTAAAATAAGTAATAGTTGGTCCTAATCATTCTAATGATCCACTTCTCATGAACTCTATCCTTGAGTTTATTTTTAGATACTTCCAAGACTCATGTACGGTCAGAACAAGGTAAGATTAGCCATTGAAGATCTTGAACCACATCCAAACTTGGTAAGTCAACCACATAAGAATTGTTGTTGATCTTCTTAACAAATTCAATGATCCATATTTTCTTGTTGAAGTCACATAGTCATCCTCGCCTTGAATCGTTTTCCACCCATCGCCTGCACGAATTCTCGATTTGATGATAGCCAACCTTCAAGTCAATCTTGCTAAACAATACTGCTCTACTTAACTGATCAAGCGTATCATCCAACCTTGGAATGAGAAACTTGTATCCAATGATAATTGTGTTGATCGCTCTATTGTCAACACACATTCGCCAACTTCCATATTTCTTAGGTGTCAACAAAGTTGGTACCGCACATGTACTCATGCTAACCTGAATATGCCCCTTGCTTAGCAACTCTTCTACTGTCTCATTCTCTTTAGGACTCATCCTATAGTGGGAAAGATTAGGAAGTAGCATCAGACTTAAATCAATGTGATATTGAATATCATGAAAAGGAGGCAACGATCATGTATCATCACCAAAACATCATGAAATTGGTCACGCTTCGTGACCTCCATTGAAATTTTATTCACTTTGACCTGGTTTATCAATTTTCCTTTTACAATCATTACATAAATCTCTTGGGTATCTTTACATTCTTTGACAAAATAATTAAATCTATGCATTATAGTAAAAAAGTTCTGCCCTTCCACTTTAGCATCTTTTGTTTGGTTCGTTTTCATAGACAATAAAGTACAACACACACCCTTTTTCACAATAGTTGATACGTGTTCTTCCTACTCGAATGTGTAGCATCAACATCAAATTGCCAAGGTCTCCTAAATAAAATATTACATGCATCCATATCAACAATATCACAATAAACCTTATCAAAATATTTTCCAATGAGAGGCACCTTACAAACATTCTCGCCTCACTGTGTCATCTACTTCTTTTATCCACCCAATTGTATAAGGATGTGGGTGCTTTTCTAGGGCTAGCTGCAATTTTTGAACTACATTACGCCCAATAATGTTCTATTGGTTAACACTACCGATGATCAATTCAAGTTTCATTCACTTCACAATACATCTAGTGCTAAAGCTTGTGGCTATTGCGGTATCATCTCGATGCTTTTGTGAAACATGTTTCCTTTACATAAAGACATGCTTTTCACACCTCATGTGTAAAATCATTTCCATCATCCTATCGGGCGTCTACAAAGCACTTCATTATCACATGTTTCTTCCTCCTCAATTTCTACAACATTGATTGACTTTCTTAGGACACTATTGATTGGTGCCTGTGTTCGTCATACCGAAAAACACTCAAGGACTAGCTTGTGATAAGGATTATTATTTTAGAGGATATGTATTGTTACTGATCGTTGCCTGTACTGAGCTTTAATTGATCCATTGTTTTTTGTGGATCGTTGATTAAGGAAGAACCTATGCTGCTTGCCTCTTTTAGTTATTATTTGTTTGTTGTCAACCCCACCATATCGCCTATAATTTTCAGTTTGGGTCTTTTCTTGATACATAAATTCAGCCTTCAAAGCTAAGTTCCTTGCATCTTGCACACTCAAAACCATTTGCACTCCAATTTTATCACGAATATTAGCTCGCAAACCACCAAAATAACAAGCTGCCTGTTGATTATCACTTTTGACAATTGATTATGAGTTGCCAATCTTAGAAATTTAGAGGTATACTCATTCACGATCCTTGTCCTTTGTGAACATCGTTGATATGATTCGAACAAGTATTGTTCATAGTCAGGAGGTAAAAATCTACCCCTTAAATATTGTTTCATGCACCTCCATGACTGGACAACACCTCTTCCTTCCCTAATTTGAGTTTCTCGTAATCGTTCCCACCAAATGGAAGCTCCTCCCTTCAATCGAAAAGAAACCAACTTTACTTTTTATTCAAGGATTTCCATATACTCAAAGAAACGATCCACCTGGCAGATCCAAATTAAGAAATCCTCTATGTCAAGACGGAGAGAAGTGGATATTCCATCTTAAGCTTAAATCACCATCATGCCTATTGTGATTGTGTAAAGTTTCTGCCTTTTCTAAATCTACCCATACCTAAATTAATTGGATCGACACCAAAGTTTAGCTCATCATCACTATTATCATCAACAATAGGTCTTTGATGTATTTGAGTAATTAGGTCAACTATTGTCCTACCAAGGTTACCTCATTCGGCTTGATTCAATAAGTTGTTCATGTCTCAACATTCCTCAGAATACCATGTAGTTGTCCAATGATTTATGTTAATCGCTAATAAGATTGCAAGTCAGTTCTCTGTCGATTGCTCTCCAAACAATTGTTAATCCTCGAATTGCCTGGGGAAGGTTACCATCACCATCTCGCTACTGATGGGTGAATTCCTACTCTGATACCACCTAACACAGTGTGTAACGTGCGAAGACCTTCTAACGAACAAATCTCCAAGCAAAGTTTCAATTAAGAAACAATAAACACAATCTCAAAGAGATTTAACAAAGTTTGCTAAGTTTTGATTATTGAATAAAAATAAAAATTGCTTACAAAGATAGAATAACTAAGTATTTATAAATGCTCAAAGGAATCCTTGCTCAAACAAGGAAACTAGAAACTTGATATCCAAGAAAAAGTAATTAATCCTAATTAATCAAATAAAACAATTAAAAGATAAAGAATCTTAATTAATTAAAATAATTTCACAGGTGTCCTTATCATTAAAGAATCTTAATTAATTAAAATAATAAATAGGAGTCCTCATCATTAATGACTCTTAATTAATTAAAATAATTAATAGGAGTCCTCATCATATTCATAGAATTGTGGTATATACATTTGATCTAAATGTTCTTATATTAATTCTGGTTGATGCAAAACAGTCAAAAGCAGTCTTGATTTTCATGAACATCATGATCTTCTACATGGTGACTCTTTTTGTCTCTAGGTATTGAGATGGTAGAGATCTCAAGGATAGTGATTATGGTTTTCTTTATACTACAACAAGAGAATAGCAAGAGTTTAAAACCCTAACCCCTAAAGGGTATTTATGTTTCTAAGCTGGGTCAGTGACTTGAGCTCACCAATGACTTGCAGTTAGTTTAATCTAGGCTAAATGGTTTTTAATTGATTAATCGCAAATATTGTCCCAATTAATCAATTACCATAGTCCAAATTTTTCATTCACTTTTCCCTACAACATTTGTTAGTGTGTGTGTTAGCTTTTTAAAAAAAGAAACTTGTCCCATTAATGGATAAAAAGACAATACCTTTTGGATTTATATACTAAAACTCATCTTGGCTTATATATATTTGAGAAATAGGGGGCCTCACAAGACAAGAAATGGGCCGAAGCCCAATTTTAGTGAAACCAAGGATTACACCCCTTTGCGTTGAATACTATGAGACAAATTTGGTTTTACCCAAATTATTTTGGTTTTGTTTGGCTCTATATGAAACCATGGTTTTAGCTATTTAAAAATCAAAACGTTTAGCTTGATTTTGTGAGTAAATTCATTTAGCTTTTTCTCTCCAACGGTAATTTTTGAAATAAAATTTCTTTAACTCTAGAATTAATCTTCAACAACCATATTTTGATTTATTTCTAGCCTTTAACGGCCAGTTAGCCAGAGCTTTATTTTCAAACCAAACTGTTATAGCTTGGTTTCCTATAAATTGAGATTATTGGTAATGTTGGAAATAGATCATTTTATCTCCATTCGTCTTTCTCTCCATTCCGATGTTCTTGTTCCAAAGAAACTCTTTGAAGAACCGTTGAATCCTAGGGAAGAAAATTCCTAAGGACAGTGTTCTAAAACACGCCTAAGTTTAATTTATTTCTACAACCTGTCCTTCATATTCCGATTGTCACTCTAGTTCCTGACCTTCACCAGACTGCCAGTGACTAACACTCTTAGGAATTTTCTTCCCCATGATTCAAACACCTCCTCCTATGGTCTAGTCCTTGACGGCGACACTGCTGGGCCGCACGGTCCTCATCGGGCGTACCGTCCCACTGTTGTGGTCCCTCAAATCATTAGTGTCGTTGTCCCTTCTACCATCTTTGCTTCATCAATTCTAGTGCTCCCTGCTTACGCTAAACCTTTCGTGGACATCTCCAGGATTAAGGTTTTCTTTGGTCAAAAATTCAAAAGATGGCTGGAGTGCATATGTCTACTCTAGATATGCATGGACTGGCATGGCTGCTTTCCTCCGAAAACACGCATGTCAACACTGAGGCTTAGGCACATGCAAATAAGGTCGATATAAAATCTTAACTACATTATCTAACGAATTATTTGATGTCTACTGTGCCTACAAGGAAGCAAAGGTAATCTAGGAGTCAATGCTCTCTAAGTACATTACTGAGGATGTGGGCAAGTAAAAGTTTGTTGTAGGAAACTACTACCAATAGGAGATGGTAGACAACAAGGACATCAAACCTTAAATCAATGAGTACCACAAATTGTTGGAGGAATTAAGGGTTGAAAAGATAGAACTACCCAAACAATTTGTAGTTGGACTATTGATTGAGAAACTACCTGACTCATGGAGTGACTACAAGCAACAATTAAAACACAAATAGAAGTAGTTGTCCCTGGCCGATCTTATCACTCACATAATCATTGAAGATACAAATCACAAAGAGCATAAGGCAACCAAAGTAAAACAAATGACCACCAAAGCAAACTTGGTCCAAACCAACCATAAAAGGTACAATCATAAAGCTCAAAACTCTGATAAAAAACCCAAAATTGCTAACCCCTATACTTTCAAGAAGAAATGCAATTATTATTTTTGTGGAAAACCAGGCCATCACACACCCCACTGCAAAAAGATAGTAAAAACTGGAAATAGTGGAAATCCTCCTAAAGCCAACTTGGTCGAAGGAGATGACATAATAGTCAGTTGGCTGCCTCACGTTAATATGGTGACCAATTCCAAGAATTGGGTGGTAGACTTGGCAACAAGGCATATTTGTGCAAACAGATGCTTTACCACCTACAATCTAGTAGCGGATGGATGAAAAGGTTGTCTACCTTAGTGACTCTCACACTGCCAAGTTTTGGAAAAAGGCAAAGTTATGTTGAAGCTCAATTCGAGAAAGACTCTGGCCTTGAATGATGTGCTGCATGTTCCTAATATTAGAGTAAATTTAGTTTCTGTTTCTCTATTGGAAAGAGTAGTGGTTAAAGTGTCATTTGAATCTGATAAGATTGTAACGACAAAAAATAATGTCTTGGTAGGAAAAGGGTTTTATAATCAGGGGCTCTTTGTGCTCAGTATTTCTGAAGTTATGAATGGAAATTTCTCTTCTTCTGCTTACTTGATTGATTCTTATAATGTTCAAGTATGCTAGATTAAGACATGTTAGTAGTGGATACATTAAGAAGATGCAATCTTTAGGCCTTATATATAATATTGATTATTCATGCTTAAGTAAATGCCAAATATGTGCTACTTCTAAGTTAACTAAAAAGACATGTGGGTCGGTGTCTAGAGAAACAAAAATGTTAGAACTAATTCATTATGATCTAGGAGATTTGAAACAAACAATGACTAGAGGAGGTAAGAAATTTTATTTGACCTTCATTGATGATTATTCTAGTTTCACTAGAGTTTACTTGCTTAGAAATAAAGATGAAGCATTTGATATGTTCTGCTTTCATAGCCAAGTGAAAATCAACTCATAGAAAATAAAAAGGATTAGATCTTATAGAGGGGGAGAATACATTCCTTTAAATGATTATAGTGAAAAGGAAAGAATAGTTCATGAAGTAATTCCTCTCTATTCACCTGAGCCAAATAGTGTTGTTGAAAGAAAGAATAAGACTCTTAAAAAGATGATGAATTCTATGCTTGTTAGTGTTTCAACTCCTGAGAATTTATGGGGCGAAGCTATATTGTCTACATGTCATCTACATAATAGAATTCCATATAGGAAAACTAGTTGGACACCTTATAAGTTATGGAAGGCTGCACCTAACCTAAAATATTTAAAAGTTTGGGGGGTGTCTTGTCAAGGTTATGTTACCTTAACTTAAAGTTAGGAAAATATGATCAAAGACTTCTAATTGCATGTATATTAGGTATGCTAGTAATATTGTTTCTTATAGATTTCTTGTTTTAAAAAGTGATGTTCTAGAATGCAATACTATTATTGAAACAAAAAATGTTGAAGTTTTTGAGCATATATTTCCTTTCACCCACAATTGTTTCTTAGTGATATTTCCTTTCATCATACTGAGTTTTTAAAAAGTGATGTTCTAGAAAGAAAATTTCTTGTCCACCCACAATTGTGGATGATATAAAAAAATCATATGATGAGCATGTGCCCACTAATGTGGGTGATATGGAAAGCTCTTATAATGAGTTGAGAAGAAGTAAGAGACAAAGAAAATAGTTTTCCTTTGGAGAAGATTTTTATACTTATTTGATTAAAAATTAATCGTCCTCTTATTTTGAAACTATTTCTTCCCCTAACACATTACTTTGGAAAGAAGCTATTAAAATTGAGCTTGACTCTATTTTAAAAAATCAAACTTAGGAGTTAGTCAATTTGCCTTTAGGAGCAAAACCTATTGGTTACAAGTGGATTTTTAAAAGAAAATATTTTTCATATGGTTCAATTGAAAAGTAGCTAGGTTAGTGGCTAAAGGTTTTTCACAAAAAACAAAATGTTGACTATTTTGATACATTTGTTCCTATTTGTAGGATTTTTTCCATTCATATTTTGATTGTGTTAGCTTCTATTCATAAAATTTTTATCCATCCAATAGATGTTAAAATAGCTTTCTTAAATGGAGATTTAGAGGAAGAAATTTACATGTTACAACATGAAGGTTGTATCACACCTAGACAAAAAAATAAAGTTTGCAAATTGCGCAAGTCTCTATATGGTTTAAAACAAGCACCTAAACAATGACATAAGAAGTTTGATATGGCTTTGTTGAATAATAGGTTTTTATCAATTGAAGTGGATAAATGTGTGAGAGTTGTATATGACTTAGCAACCTAACAAGAGGGAGGAGGGGGGAGGAGATTAATTGGTTTTAAAACGTTTGAAAATAATAAGAAATCTTTAACTTAATTCAAGAACAATAAATAAATAGATAAGGATAGAAAGTGAAAACTCGGATTTATAGTGGTTCAGCCCACCCTTGCCTACGTCCACTTTTCCTCAACCTTCAACCGGTGAAGGTTCCACTAGTTTCAAGCTCCAACCCAAGCTTTTTCCTTTTACACTTGGATTTTGGCTCCAATGGGTACTTCACAAATCCTTCAAGCTATACACACTTGAAGCTTTCACTCTTAAACACTATGAGACACTCTCTCTAGCTCTCAAGGTAGATAAAATACAACTCAAGCTTTTGATGAATACAAAGGTGCACTCTACAATATGCAAACGAAATGAATGCACCAAGGATCTCAAATTGAGAATTAATTAGCAAGAGAAATGGTGATTGAGATAATCAATGCAATAAGTCTCATTATCATTAAATGATCCCTAACACTCTATTTATAGAGTGGGAAATCGTAGCAAAATAAGCTACCAAACGATTGACCAATCGGTTGATAATTTCATATAAAAACTAGTCGTTGTGCACTATATGTTACCGTTTTATAGCCGTTGGATGAACTGATCGACCGTTTCACTCAACCAGCTTGATGTCATTAGTGCACTAAGCATGTTACCATTCTAGTCATTGAATTTGACCAATTACACTCGACGCTGACCGCTTAACCCAACCGGCAAATCGCTTAGTCTTTGGCATTTAGATGAACTAACGATTCAACCGATCGAAGACACCACTCATCCAGCTCCTGGGCCGTGGTCGAATTTTATTTGACTAATTCCGTATGGATGCTATTGGATCCAACTGGTCGAATTGTACATCTCAGCCGGTTGGTAACCGGTCAACCGTTTCAACCTGTCGACCCTAATCGATCCATCATAACCAATCGACCGATTGAGGTTCTGACTCAACTAGTTGACCCTGTAAATGCTCAAACTCAAGTGTTGTTTCTTTAAAACACTTCGAAACCTTAGATGTTTCATTGAAGCACATTTTATAATTATAAAGCCTAAGGTTTTATGTTCAAACTTGAGTTTTCAAAGGATATGCAATTTAGACACAAAAACCGAGTTATGAAGAATATGCATGTAACAGATGATATACCCTAAAGTGCACCAATGCATTCACCTTACATAGATTCCTAAGCATACAAAATCTTCACTTTATGCTTGAGCTTAGTGTCTTGGTTATTTGTCATTTTGGATTTGAAATCTTGGTTATTTGATTTGAGTGAACTTCACTTCTGAGAGCTTGATCAAATACATCATTTCCATTTTAAGCTTTAAATGTCTTCATTTTATGCTTGATCAATTTAAACCTATTACTCAACTCAATTTTAACCATTAGTAACCAATAACCTTGGTTTGTTATCATCAAAATCTCAATTAGAGGTACCCTTGGGCTAATAATGTGTACGAAAAGTGTAGAGATCGAGAATGTGTAATCATTGCATTATATGTGGATGATATGTCACCAGGGTAATTAGCTCTAATGTGGTGCTATAGTACCAAGAGATTTCTAACTTCACAATTTAACACAAAAGATATGGGTGAAGCTAAGGTAATTTTGGGTGTGAAAATCACAAGGATAAGTGATAGTATAATGCTATCACAAGAACATTATGTTGAGAAAATACTTTAGAGGTTTGGACATTTCGATACAAAACCTCTTAGTACCCCTTATGATTCAAACACTCATTTAATGAAAAATTGAGATGATCCTGTGGGTCAATCTGAGTATGCAAATATTATTGGGAGTCTGATGTATTTGATGAACTTTTCTAGACCTGACATAGCATATGCAGTGTGTAGATGAAACAAATATACACATAGTCTCAATAATAATCACTAGAATGCATTAGCTAGACTAATGAAATACTTGAGGTTATTTTTGTTTATTTTACAGGTTTTTGCATACCTTGGGAGTTCATCAGATATAAATAACCATGAAGACTAAACCCATTTATCCCATCGATATCAAATTCGAATGAAGAATGATGGCAAGGTGATGAAAAAGGATGCAGTGCTGGTGGCAATGGCGGTAGTGAGCAGTTGAAGAACAGCAACCCACAGAAATTTCGCTTATGATTACAAAATGCCGGATTGCTAAATTAAGAATCATAGAGAAAAATTTTCCTTAAATCCTAGCGAAATTGAGAAATTTCTTAGGTTACGAAATTTCGCTTATATAGCGAATCATCAGGTCAATAAATTTTTCATTTTCGTCTTCTCAAATTTTTCAAGGAAGAATAATCTAACGTGGGTGTAAGGCGAAATTCCCATTTTTGCTATCTCGTACTGGGCTTAGGCTAGCTAAATTGTCCCCGCATAGCGAAATTCCCGCTCAGAACAGTAATTAATGCCAAACGACCTCCGTTTTTGGTGTATTACCTGCCCTCAGATGAGCCAATATATTAGGCTTTCTCAGAAGTTTCACACATCGGGTGGCCTATATGTTTCCCCATCATTTTTGTAACCCTAAGCAACCTCACAACTTTTCATTTATGTAAATATCTCCAGCCTTCGGGCTTTTAGGGTTTTGCTTTTCTCTCTTCTCTCTTTCTTTTCATTTTAGTTACTGAACACCCTCGAGATGATAACCCATGGGATGTCTAAGTCTCATAACTTTAAAGAGGAGGGTTGCTAGTTTGGTTTTGGGGCAGTTGCAAAGTTTGTCTCATGTTTTAAATGCTACATGTATCGTATTTATGTCCACTTTCAAATTAGGGTTGAATATCATTTAATGTCATTACTTACCAATACTCTCACCATTATGCAGCAGACAAATAAGACAATTTCTATTGCAGCCGATGCACCGTTATTCTTTAGGACGGCCTTTACGAGCCACTGAAATGAGGTTGAGTGCTAGGGTTTTAAACCGAAAGGGGTCGTGGAATGCATAAGCTAGTTCGTGGTTGACCTCAAATAGAGGCTCGTGTTAGCTTTTTTAGTTAAACAAAGATCCTGCTATGGTTTTTTGACTTTATAGGTCGCCTTCGCTATGATGCGAGGATAAAACCCGAGGACACTCACCCCATGTTATCGTTTGCAACCTAAACCTTCAAAGTTACCTTTCACTTCCCACTTTCAGTTTTACAATTAATCAAGATCCAAACAACTTCCATCGCTTTGAAACAAATCCAAAAAATCCAAATTAAAAGCCTCACCATTTTCAACACTCGATGCGAGTCATTCATAGGATGAAAACCCATCCCTGTTCGACCCTTAGATCTCACTATACTGCAAAGAGCTTCTGACTACTAGCAAAGAGGAGGAACATAGGAAACAAATTTTGTTGATTCGCCAATTTACCGCACGAATCAAATGCCTGCCATGGGAGGATGGTGCCAAACTCCGCGCTTGATAAGTTGAAGTGTACTTGTGATCAACATCACAAGTGAAGGTGACCTTTTAACTTGAATCCGCTTGGCCGTGAATCGCGCGTTCATCACTGCGTGAATCGTGACCGCTTTTTGTTTTTTTATGCCGCTTATTTTAGCTAACACAACCCTTTTGCAAGTTTGTTTGTATATTTCAGGTTCGCTGTGTAACAGTGTTTATGCACCACTAGAAAGAGAGACATCGTGCACTACAGAATCAGTATACCCACTGAACAAAGTTGGGAAATCAGTGTACCAATAGACCAAATGGATCCCCTAATTGGAGGAAATGTTAGACATTCAAATTTAGGTACCCCAATGAATCCAACAACTTATAGATCGATGAGGGACCATACACCTCCTAGAGTTAGTGCTCCTTCCTCGCATCATACCCCGAAGATGTAGCAACAGGCCCTATTTGCACTCTACTCCCCACATATCATGGTGATATGGATGAAAATCACACAATAGTACATATAAGGATTTTGAGGAGGTTTGTACTACCTTAAGGAAGGTAGCTTATTTGATATGGATTTGCTAAAGCTGAAAGCATTTCATTGACCTAAAGGACAAGGCCAAGATTCAGTTCAACCTACCGAGGCCTGCAACCATCGTAAATCGGGGAGAGTCGCAGCACTTTGAAGAAGTTTCGCTCATAAGACTAACAATTTGAAGGGACAAATTTACACCTTTGCAGCTCAAGATGGTGAGAGGTTCTACCAATGCTGGGATAGATTCATGGAGACCATTGCAGGCTTGTCCACATCATGGTTTCGACATGGATGCTTGTAAACCACTCTATATGGTGTCTCCGCCATGAAGCAAATTTTGAAACCTTGGGAGATTTTGATAATGCTCTGGATGAAGCCATGGATTTCTTGAATTATGTGGATGAAACTTCCAAGGGTTGGGATGAACCAAACCCGAGAGAAATGGAAAAAATGAGGCCTTTAGCCAACCCTAGGAGTGGGATGTATGCACTGTCAGAGGATATAGAAATGAAAGCTAGAATTTCAACCCAGCTTTTTTTTAGGAAGGTGGAGGAGCTGAAGGCAACGGTCTACGAAGTGCTGACTCGAAAATCCCGCACGTGCCAACCCATCTCACCCTCGGGGCTTCAACCACAGTAATCCAGAGAACATGATACGAGGCTCCATCAGTGAAGGATTTGATGTCAGAGCAAGCAAATGTTGTAGGTCAATACAAGCCACCACAACCTAATACCCAATATGGTAATACCTACACCCAACCGGAGAACCACCCTAACCTTCCCGGAAACCCAATCCCCCGCTCTATGTACTCGTACCGCCAAACCACGCTTGGTTCCACCTTCGAACCACAACCACCTCCATCCCCACCCGGGAACAAGCCATTTTAAATTTGAGTAAGGTGGTGGGTAGTTTTGTGGAAGAACAAAAGGGATCAATGCACAATTGGCACAAATGATTGATACTGTAGAGAGCAACACTAAACAAGAGAATAGATGGCTTGAGAGTAATTCCACCAAAAATAGACAACTTGCGCATTCAATCTACAAAGATCAACAAAATTTGATAGATAGAGGAATGTTCCCTTCCAAACACGCCAAACCAGTATGAGTCTGTACAGGTAGGTTCATCACTACCTGGAGTTTGATGAGCGGTTATAATCACCCCGAGGAGCGGAAAAGAGCTGATCACCCATGCCCAAGCTCCTGCTTAAGGAAACCAAAGAAGGAGAAGAAATGTTTAACACATTTTTCTCGGCTGAGGACTCAATGAAGCATTGCATGCCACCTCCATTTCCACAAGCACTTAGAGGTAAGAAGAAGGCATCCCAGCAAGCAGGCATCCTAGAAGTCCTAAGGCAGGTAAAAGTGAACATACCCCTTTTGGACATCATTAAACAAGTCCCCCGCTCTATGCAAAGTTTTTGGAAAGGATCTTGTACAATCGCAAGTGGCCTGGGTATTTGACAGAAGGCATTTTAAATCAACAAGTCAGCGGCTATAATCCAAAGCAAGACCCTAGTTAAATACAAGGATCCGTGATCTCTACACTTCGCTTATTATGGGACTCAGATAGACAAGTCATTACTGATCTAGGGAGCCAATGAACCCATCAGATTCAGGTACAAGCACTAGGTTCGGGTGAACTTGCCTACCAATATCACTATCATCAGTCGAGCAGATCGTGAAGATCCCTAAGGATAATGAGATGTCTTTGAGCATATGTATACCACTATCCGTAAGATTGTAGTGCTTGAATAATTCCAGCCAATAGCAAATGAGCCCAATCATGTACCAATCATCCCGAAGACCATTTCTCACACGTTCAATGCAATGATCAATACCAATGGTTTCGCGCAACTAAGCCTAAGGCGCTGGCGATGACGAATCGAACATATTCCACTCGGGAATCACAAGCACGATGAAGAAATGAAAATCAAGTGCCCGTGAAACATGCCACTGGTCAATGTGGAAGCTATGTCCGTGAATTGCGAAAACGGCAACCAAGGTGAAGCAGATAGTTTTGCTTTATTATCGCGTCTAATTGTATTAATTATCACTAAATTCAATCACTTAAATTCAAGTCAACATGAATAAACATATTTGCAGTACCGTTCTAGTTGAGGAGATCATCTCCTTTGACCCTTTATACTTAGATACGAACTACCTGTGTTCTCAAACCAAATTGCGCTCAACAATTTTTGCTTTTATTTTAATTGAATAATTTAATAATTTCGCTATTTTTAGAAAGTTTCCTAATTTAGCAGTTTTCCATTATTAGTAACTTTGTAATTATATTATATTACCTTATATTAACTTTTAATTATAGTTTAATATGATAATTTTATTATAATTTTTTTTTTCTAATATTACAATAATTAAACAATTAAATTACTTTAGATTACAAAGTTATCAAATTCGCTTATAACAAATAAATTAGGTGGAAATGGCTCTTCTACTGCCTAAACCTTTATAAAAGGGATGGGAGGGCTATTTCCAAGATCATTTCATATTCTCCTCCTGGCCTCGCACGCCTCAGCCTGAGCCATTGCTGCTCCAAATTTTCGCCGCAGCTCGAAAGACTTCATGAAATCTCGTCATTCATCACGCCGCTTTGCCGCCGTTTAGCCATCAAGCATCGCTTCAAGGCTACCGCCACTACTCGCCCATTCAGGTTACGAGCCCCGAGTCATCGCTTACTTTAATGACCACGGCCGTCACTGACTCACCGCATCGCTTCGGTGCACCGCACACGCCTACCAAGAGGGAAGCACCGCTTCATCGCGCTGCGCGACCAGGCCTTAGGTCGTAAGATCGCCGGCCAGCCGCTTCACACTCCGCGGTATCCGCCTCGTCCTCGCTACCGAAGCCCCGACGGTTCGTGGTCATACCGCGGCGTAATTTCACCGCCATCGCGCGAGCCTCAGACGCTCGCAGCGCTCGTTATGGCTGGGCCACCGCTTCGCCCCCGGTGTTCTTTTCCCACTACGCTATATCTCCATTTAAGAGGGCGGTCCCGCCTTCCTACCCGGCCAGATCCAAGAACACTCTGCAGAGATGAGCAGGCCCTGGGCTCCAACTCCTGGGCCCGTGACCTGCAGACGCCCCAAATCCCTCGAGGCGCCTCCAGAGCCTCCGGGGTTCGTGGAGGTACCGCACGTGGATTGACCCCAAGCCACCAAGGCGGGCCACAAGCAGATCCGTGGAGGGCCCTACCCTCCGGCTGGCCCCATTTCAGCCCGGGTGAGCCATCCCTCATCCACAGACCAAATTGCCTCCCATTATTGATCGCAGCACCGAGGCGACCCTTCGTCGCTTATCACCGCCACCTCCAGGATCGAGGCCGCAGATTGCCGGGCACCCTATTCCGAACGCCGCGCTTCATTCGAGACTTCCACGGGAGTCATTCTATGACGCCCGCCTCGTCAGGGTCGATCACAGATTCAGTGGATTCGATGCGACACCGAAAGCACTACCCTCGCTACCATTCATGAAATGAGGCAGATTATTACCCCCGGTGGTCTCTCAGCTTCACCATTCGATGACATCCTCGAGCGCCTAGTCCGCCCAGTCTTGGCTCACTATCGACGACGCCCCGGCGCGCTGGAGCGTTTGGATTTCGCATGCGAGGCCCGCATACCGCAGCCAATTCGTAGGGTTATCGAGACTAGTCTCACCCGACACACCGGGAGATGGTCCAGCCCTGCCAGACACCACCGCCGACCTAGCATTGATCTCGAGGCCCGCCCCTCGATGCTCCGGCCGATCACCTGCTCAGACTGGGCTTCCCGTCGGCAGCGACTCACGACAACAGAGGGATGATTCAGAGGCGCGATCGGATCTCGAGGGATATCGGTTTAGTCCCTCCGAGTCGGTGGGATGACCTCCCTATTACACTTCTCGAGGATAAGGTCCATCAGAAGGGTCGGGGCTCGATTTCAGAGTCTCACCACCATGTCTAGACTATTATGCTAGGAGCACTGGCTTCCTAGAGGAGCCTCGTGATAGGTAGGAGGATTCGCCGCCCCTGTCCCCGCTTTCGATGGAGAGAGTCGATGGTCATGCCTATATCTTTCCTCCTCCAATAGCAGGACTGGGGAGGAGGTACTTGACGTGGCGTGAGGACTCCCACCGACGTACAAATGAGCCCCGAGCCCTGCGGTGGAGAGGAGTCACACCCAGACAGTCCCCTCCATCTCCTCCTCCACATGTTACTCAGCCTTTAAATTACTCCAGTCTATCATTTACATCACAAAGATTCACCGGAAAGACGCCTACATGCCAGCCACAGAGATAGCAAAAAGGGATGAATGCTATATGTTCATCAAGTAGCCACTGTGCAAAGACAAGACCGCAGGTCGGATCGGAGCCGAGGCCACTCTGTAGGATCGGTCGCTTCCATGCTCCAAACAGATCATGATTCATGATGGGGTCTTCCACGTGCCTGCTTGTAGGGATGTGAGCCCACCGCGTTAAATGTACTTCTTTGATGTGTTACGGCAAAGAAGCAGTTAGCTTACAGACTCCACCCACCACCACAAAGAGCGAGGCATAGGTTTCTTTTATGTTTTTGTATAGTTGCTTCGCCTTTATCAACCGCCTACTAATTTCAGGTAAGATTCATGTATTAGCCATAGTAGCAAAGTGATATCTTTTGTATGTTTAGCTTTGTTATGCATGTACTAGCCATTTTGGCTATATCAAAAGTTATACAGTATATATATATATATATATATATATATATATATATATATATATATATAAGTAGTATTTAGTTTTCTACACTCTTTGCATATCACTTTAAAGTCACCTTATAAAATCAAGTTATTTTCAATTAATAATGAATTATATAATTGGACAATTGGAATTGTTTACTGGAAAATTGAAACCTTGCATGTTACCTAATACTAGAACAATTCCATGTTTGAAGAAATTTTTGGCTCACAGTTCCACCATGCTCAACCTTGAACATTCCCCCCTTAAGCTAATTCACATGACTGACATCGATTGTACCAAATAGGTCAAATCATTTGGCTCCTTTCACTGCATAGCTTCTGGGCCTTAGGGTATGTTGGCAAACTCCAATATAGTTTAGGCATCTATATTTTGTTGACCAATGTAGTCTTCCAAAAGGAAAAGTAGAAAAGAAAAGCAAAAAGAAAAAGAAAAAAAGAAAAAGAAAATAAAGTCGTGACACTTTGCCTGAAACCCAGCACCCATCCGTGGGTATATGGCGAAATCCTTGAAGCCCGATGCCCTGGCCTTAATTGGTCGGGAGTCATCGACTTAGTGTTTGTTACACTCCGGTGAATGGGCAGAGTTTAACGTGTTTGCAGCTCACCTGCCATCGAGTCCGGTAAAGCCCGTAGAGCTTGTGGTCAAGGGATCCTTTCGCTTGATGCCCTAAACCTTAATTGGTTGAGTCATCGGTGGACTCCTCGCTACACCTGACTTGGTGAAGCCAAGTTTGAGCATTGCACCCTTAAGCAATGTAGTCAAACAGCAGTGAAGAGTGTAGCTATTCTTATCTAGGTTGTTCAACAGCCTTAAGGCCATACCGTAGCTAGTTGGGAGGTAAATACTTGCATTTTATCGCCCAAATTGGGTACATTTAGAATCATTAGAATTTAGTGGAAATTCATTATAAACCATGGATCCGATGTTGACCTAAAATTTTTCTTATATGGTTTCGCTTCTCTCATGCCTAAGCTAAACTTCGTATCAATTCTTCATTTTAAAGGTAATGCTTATTCAGATATACACCCTTTTGAACCATAAACTTTTGAGAAAATCACTGCAGATGCATGCCTTTATTATTTTTGCATTGCTAAGGACTAGCAACGTGTCGGTTGGGGTGGATACGCCAACAAGGCTATTTTCGAGCCCTATTCGAGAGATAGGCTTTGAGTGCTTTTTTGCGCACTAATCGTGATCAATTAAGCCAATTGAGGTGTCTGTGTCTACTGGCATCACTTATGCCGCTTCGAGGTTATTTTTGTTTATATTTCGTTTCAGATACCGAGCTCAATATCGTAGACATGCGGCTCGAACCATGAAGATCAACCCATTTATCATCAACATATCAAAATTGGGCTGAAGGAATGGGAGCAGGTGATGAAAAAGATGCAAGTGGTGGTGTGCTAGGTGGTAGGCTGGTTGAATGGTGCAACCTGGTAGGCCTGCGATTGTAGCTGCTGATTGCTGGGGCCTGCCCACAGAATCAAAACTAGCTAAATTGAGAAATTCCTCACAAAGGGGGCTTAAATTTCGCTATATAGCGAAAATCACTGTGCCTAGTGAAATTCTTCATTTTCGCTTTATCTTCTCAAATTTCTAGCTAGGTTAGCTGGGGCCTCGCTAGCTAGTGAAATTATCGCGCATGCTTAAATTCCCATCTTTCGCTATCCTGTACTGGCGAGGTTGCTTAAATTTTCGCTAGTTAGCGAAATACCTAGCTAAATTTTCGCCGCATACAAATTCCCCGCGTCCTCGTTAAATTTGTGTAATTAATGCCAAACGATCTGCTTTGGTGTATTACCTCCTTGTCCTCTATGAGCCAATATATTAGGCTTTCGTAGTTTCACATCAGGCCTATATAAGCTCCCTATCATTTTTGTAACCCCAAGCAACCCGGGGCAAACTTTTCACGAAAATATCTCCCGCCTTTCGCCTAGGGTTTTGCTTTTCTCTTCTCTCTCTTTCTTTCTTTCATTTTCTAGCTATCAACACTCTTATGATGACAACTCGCTGATGTTTTCATTAAGTCTCATAACTTTGAAGAGGAGGGTTTGCTAGCTTGGTTTTCAAAATATAGTTGTCCTCATGTTTTAAATGCCACAGGTACCGTATTTATGGCTCCCAAATCTTTCATAAATTAGGGTTGAATATCATTTAATGTCATTACTTGGCCAATACTTATGTTTTGTAGTAAGACAGCCACATACTTAATATTAAGCCGACGCACCGTTATTCTGGGACGGGCCTTTACGGTTAACAAATGAGGTCGAGTGCTAGGGTTTTAAACTCGGAAGGCCGTGGAATGCATGTCGCTCGTGTTGACTCAAATAGAGGCTTTGTATTAGGTTTTCTAGCTTAAACAAAGATCCTGCTATGGTTTGACTATAGGTTGCTCACATGATGCAGGATAAAACCCGAGGACACTTGTTACCCCCATGTTATCAAGCTAGTAACCTAAACCTTCAAAGTTACCTTTCACACTTCAATTTCGCTTACAATTAATCAAAGATCCAAACAACTTCCATCGCTTTGAAACAATCCAAAAATCCAAATTAAAAGCTCCCCACCATTTTCAACACTCGAGCAAGCAGCCATTCATAGGATGAAACCCATCTCGTGTTCGACCTAGACTTCACTATATCAAGAAAGAAATAATTACTATAGGAGGAACATAGGAAACAAATTTTGTTGATTCCGCTCACCCTACCGTGGCACGAATCAGGAGGTGGTGATATTCCTTGGAAATCATCCAAACAAACCGTTATAGCTACTTCTACCATGGAATAAAAGTTTATAGCTCTTCAATCCACTGGTAAAAAAGCTAAGTGGTTAAAGAACTTTATGTCCGAATTTTCAATGCAAATGACACTTGGTGTTCATGCATTGTGATTGCCAAGTAGCAATATCGATTGCAAAGAATAAAACATTAAATGGGAAAAATAGACATATTCGTCTAAGACATGAGGTTGTGAAATAGTTGTTGAAAGATGAAATTATTTTCATTGACTATGTAAAGTTAGAAGTGAATTTGGCTGATCCTCTAACTAAACCCTTGGGAAGAAAGTTGAGTTTTGAAATATCAAGTGGAATGGAACTTAAGCCAATTAGAGATTAGTAGTGATGAGAACCCAACCTTTATGATTGGAGATCCCATGAAGAATGTTCATATGGGTAATAACAAGTCACTTGTTAATCCTGCTAGCACCAATAAAATTGTCTCTTCCTATGGTGTAGTTATGGTGCTATAATGCAAATTTTGAGAGGTTGAGTTATACTCTTAATGATTTCATATCCCTTATAGGTAGTACATATAAATGCAGTATGCACTTGATGAAATCACATACGTAGTCATGAGCTGGGTCATTTCCTATAAATATCTCTTAAAATTTCAGAAGATCTTATTTAAATAGTCAAATGCACGAAAGATGGCTCTTAATTCACGCATTAAACTGACGCTGGAACATTTAGAATCGCGGACGGTAAAGGTCGGCGATAAGTTTCCAATTTACATCAAGAGTACCGTTAAGCTATAAGGTTCACAAAAACTCTGTGAATTAAATCTTATTAATCCATGTTTAGTTCATAGTTCATTGAACACCAAATTTAATGCGCTTACACCTTCCTCTTTATAACTGCATAAAATACGAATTCAAATATCTTTTTGAAAATATGATGATTGTTAGCATGTGTTAGCTTTTAGAAAAGAAACTTGTTCCACATAAAAAGACAAGGCCTTCTTTTATTTATATACTAAAAACTGAAGACGTCTCAATTCAACACAAAGAATACTATGACAAATTTTATTATTCCAAATTATTTTTTGCCTTTGTTTGCTTATATTAAAACTTTGCTTTTAGTTGTTTAAAAATCAAAATATCGCTTTTTTGCAGTAAATCTATCAGCCTGTCCTCCAGATTTTGACTATCACTCTGGTTCCCGACCTTCACTAGACTGCCAGCGACTAACAACCTTACGTAGTTACCAAAATGCCCTTACGTAAAAAAAAGTGAACTAAAAACGCATCCATCCTTCGTAAATCATGTTATCAAGGAATAAGTGCTTAGAACAAGAACTATTAAACCTCGTAAGAGTACTGACGCTTTCATAATCCAATTCTGAAGTCGATAAAACATTCCACCATATATAATAAATCACATTTCACCCTATTTATATTATAACGAGATACCAAAAGCTCAGTCCATGACCTATTATCCTTTAATTTACAATCTCCTCATGAATTGATATTCATAGCCTAACAAGATGAAAACTATTGGTTTTCCAATGCCACTTCTGCAATCCTAGAGCTACAAATCCTCATATTATTGATCAAAAGACATTCTATCTCATTATGAGTATATATCAAATTCCATTAAAGGAATCACTACCAACCCATAGATTCCATTAAACCTGGCACATTTTCTAAAGTTCATGGTATTATGATGGTACTGGTATTGAGTCACATATTCCCATCAATAATTACTCTCAAACCATAGGAAAATATGATGCTCGGCGATCCTCACCTGTAGTTCAAACTTCAAAGTCACTACTAACTTTTTTACAAGCTCAAAGTTGAGAGACTATAATATGGCAGCTTTGTCACGCTTTGAAACCTGTTTAGATGCCGTGATGGTTAATTTCACACCTTAAACACGAAGGCTCAAAGGAAGAAACGACCTAAAACATTCTTCTTGTAATCAAAATGGTCTTTAATTACTACGTGCTTATTTAAAATAGTAAAATAATATTATATAATTCTCAATTTTAAAACCAACACTTCAGTTAGAGTGTTATCATCCATATCTCAACTTTCCAATTCATACCTCAAGTAAAAATGTCATTGCCCCAAAAAATTCCAATTCAAATTATACGAATGGAAATTAAATTATAACATCCAAAGAATTTCTAAAATAAAAAAAAAATAGCTTAAACTCAAAAGTCCAAAATCCTAATAGAGACAAAAAATCTCTTAACCTAGACATCACTTTTGATTCGAACTAAGTAAGGATCAAAATATTAAGAATTTCATTTGATATATCTACACTGACGGCTGGGATATATCAAAATATCTGGTGAAACAAAATTACCAAAAATACTTTAAAAATTCATGCAAATACTTTGTTAAACTATAAAAAAGATGTAAATAAACAAATATACACTTGTTGAAGACTTATGTCTTAGTAATTTATCTATGAAATTACATTTACAACATTCTTTTAAACCAAAATGAAGACCAATGCTACCAATTACATTATACGATAAAGTGGGATTCATCTTATTAGAAGACAATATTTAAACCAAAATCTTCAAAATATTGAGATAGATCACAAGAAAATAATTGGTAATCAAACTGAAATGATGTGGATGCAGACAATTTTGTAGAAATTGTATGATTTGTGATATTCATGTGAATTTTTCGAGGCCAAATAGTCATTTGATTGTCAAAACACTACTGTGATTTAGACTCTGAACTGTTGGGATTGATTTTGGTTCAAATCTGATTGTTAGATCATCATATATCCATTGGAAATCAATCTAAACCATTAGATCAAGCTTCAAATTTAAAATCAATGTTGGATCCAAAATATAGCCTTTTGATACTTTACAAAAAAAGAATGAAATCTAGACCTTTTAATCAAAGCGTAAAACTATCTCGCCATCGACGCAGTCGTTGTCAAAGGCATGTCGATATTTGAAAATATTGGGCTTATATATTCGATATTTAACATATATTCTCCGATATTTTACCGATATATCTCCGATATTTGTCGATATATTTTCGATATTTTGCTGGAAATTCCAGTCCACATGCGCTTGAGGTACACTTTCAATATTTAGGCGAAATATCGACATTTTTCGATATCTCATCGAAATATCGGTACTTTACTAATTTTTTGTCGTATTGGCAAAATCAGATTTGGCATCGACCGATATTCGATGAGCTTCGGGATATATTGATCGATAAACCGATATTTAGTTCCTTGGAACTAAGTACCTAAAAAATTGTCAATATATGGAAGTAAGCTCAAAGTGTAATAAGAAACATTAATACAGTTCTATAAAATTAAACATTTTTAACTATATTTACAAATAGGATATATGATGTGTAGCCCTCCTTACAAAACTTTTGACGTCAAATATGTTTCAATGTAAACTTTTTAAGCAGTTCAAAATTGTTTCATGTCAAATATGGCGCAAACAATTTTATGTCAAAATTCAAAATTAAATGCATTTCATATCAATTTTAATCAAAGACTTCCAGAAAATTCATATAAAATAAAATGCTTTCAAAAAATATTTTTACTCTAGTTGTCAAATAGTGCCTTGTTAGGTTTGACTCTACAAATGGATGGTTAGTCTTAAATTATTCCTTAAATAAAAGGAACCAAATACTAAAAGTATTATAACCAAACCCTTAGAGGTTGGAGGTCTGAACTAATTATACTTCCCTCCATAAATTTGTAAAGGTTAGCTATTATTCTCGTCAATAAGGGCTAAAAACTCAACTATTATATCTAGTTAATAGAGATGAAAATGTAAAGTATTATATATCGTTGATAAAACAAAATAAACCAAAGTCAAACATTTTGTTTCTTCAATTGAAACTTATAAAAAAAATTCGTGTATTCTATAATTTTCTACTTTTAAATGAAGGAAAAGTTAAAACATATTTTTTTTCATGCAAATTGCATATTTGATGTAACCACAGCTGATTATGCTCTAAAGTGGACCAACTGCTCCCCGCCATGGGCTCAATTTAAAGGGTAATCCGCCCCGTCATGTTCGTATTGAGACATGTATGGGTGATTTTTAATCGGGTTTAAATGGGTTTGGGAAAATATTTTAAAACCCGAATAAGGTTTGAGGTGATTTCCATCCGCCCGCCCCGTTTCCCTATGCTACTCCCAGTTATTTTTTTTGGTTTAGTTATAAAAAATTCGTTCTTATATGAGAACAAATTTTACAAATGATAGATTACGATTTTATCTTAAAGATTTACGTAGATTAAAATTTTATTCTATAGTGTCACAATCTTAAAAATAAAAGAGAAATTTCTATTTACACCCCATTTATTTCTCTCTATACACCCCATTAAAAATACCCATAGAGGAAAATACAGACTTACTCCTTAAACTTATTTTTTCATTTCTTTCTTTTTTCTCTATCTCTTCTCACAAGACCCCAACTCCCTTCTTCCTCCCCGGTTTCGCTTCGCTTGAAAATGTCGGTAATGCTTGTAACGGCACAAAATAATAATGACGCTGAATTAAATTTTTAAAACTAGCAGAGGCTTAAGACGGCGGAGCTTGATAACATTCAGTTCGTTTTTTTTCGTTAACGTACTTAATCGATTCGAAAATCCCATTATAACATTCTCCCGATATCGAACCTAATATAGCTTTCACAACCGGATTTAAAACTTGATCATTGCATAATATCCCGGATATCAAAATCCGACCGATTGTTATAATCGTGATTTGTAATTTAAATTAATTACTTTTAATGATGTAATTTAATTTTTCATAACAACATCATTTTATTTATATTTAATTTAAATTAAATAAAAAAATTAATGTAAAAAATTACTTCCTGATTAAATTCGACGTAGCTACAGTTTTTCCATTTTGAACCGGACATTTGCACGATTGATTATATTTCCGTGAAGCAAACTTTCCTCGGATTTAAATTTCCGGATCATGGGTAAATTTCCGGATTTTAATATCCGGATATAACCAAACATTCTGGATTTACAAATCCGGAATTCATTTTTAATTTTTCGAATTTTTTTTTTAAATTTTCTAAAATTAGTTACATATTATATAAATTAATATAAAATTTAAGTATATTATATAAATTATAAAATTTAGTTTATACGATATGGTAATGTAAAGTGAGTAGACGCAAGAAAGGAAAGATTAGAATTCGTGCCAAGAAAGAAGATATTTTGCCATTTAAGAATTGCACATAAGAATATTTAAGTGCCAGATATGTAGAACTCTCAAAATAAAATCATCATCTAATAATGTAAAACTCGTTCGAGTTTTCTATAACTTAACCTTTTTTTTTCACTCTATATTCTTTTTAATCACACGATCTCTCAAATTCCCCTTTACAGTTGAGACGCCTTTCTCTATAGAGTCTATCTTTCCCCTTTACAGTACTTGAGACACCTTCTTGAACCCTTGAGTTAAGGTTTTGAAGAAGCCTTCTTTCGATCTTTGACCTATGGTTTTGTAAGACACCTTCTTTCGATCTCTAAAGTAGGATTTATTAAAATAATTTATCTCTTTCTACTCTGCCTTCCTCGTCCATTTTCTGTCATCTCTATTAATAATTTCCTCCATCTATTGTGTTATAAAAGCCCTTATAAGAGAGTTACTTTTTACTTTTAAAATCGGACATATGACATTGAGCCCAATCCCACAAATCAATCATTTGTGATTTTTGAAAAGTGCCTAAATCTTTCTTCCTTTCCGATGCTGGACAAGGGTTATCAGCATATAAAGGCTCTTAAATATCCCTCCCCTTCCGTAGGTTCTCGGGTAAGAGGATGAATCATTAGACCATCATCAATTTTGTTAATTTTTTACAAACAAAACTATAATATCCTTTTCTAAAAAATATAATATATTACAATATAAATATAATTATAAACATAAATATGTGTATATATATATATATATATATATATTATAATGTTACTTTTTCATTTTCAATAAATTTTTTTATATTTAAATATTTATCCATTTGTGTCATAAAAGTCAAAAATATTGATACAACTATATAAAATGAGTAAATAACATTATAAATATTAAATTATATATTTTTAAAAAATTTAAAAATAAAAAATAAATGTTTATGATGTCATCGGTTTCACCATCATTCTAACCAAATAACCACGAACCTAATTTTTTTTTTATTTAGCCACCACCTAATTTTTTTAAAAATTAGTTTTATTTATTTATTATTTGATTGACGGAAAATAAAAGCTAGACGATGTTGAATTTTATATTTGGGATAGGAGGGCATTGAGAGGCTGACATCCTAAATAGAGATTCGAGATTCGGCTAGACGTATATGAGTTTGCAAAAAATTTTGTTGTATTGCCCTAGCCTGTCTTGGTAACAGGTTATCCTGGTATGGGATTTTTTTATATGGTAAACGGGCGGGGTTAGGAAAAGGGTGACCTATTCCAAACCCGTCTCGTTGCCATCCCTACATTAAGTCTCTAATGTTCAATACTTCATTGGCTTTAGAAAATGGACTAAAATGGTCCCTAAGTCAAGCTTAGAACAGCCTTATTCAACATCTAATACACAATAGGTCGTTCGGGTTTGAAAAAGGACCATAATGGTTATTGAATTGTTTAAATCAGCTCACACCTGGCATAAGGTACAACAGCTTCATTATAAAAATGACCAAAATGGTCTTTAAAACACATCTAAAAATACTCTAATTTGGCCCCTGAGGTGCAGCAGCTGTATGCATATGAACTCCAAAGTGGACCAAAATGGTACCTAACTCCTGTCAAAAGTAGGGTTCAACCAGCCCCTTACAACCAACGGCTATTTGGACTCCAAACTTGGATTAAATGGTCCTTAAACCATGTAAAAATAAGGCTTAACCAGCCTCTTACAACTAGAAGTTATTTAGACTTCAAACTTGGACCAAATGGCCCTTAAATCATGCTAAAATCAGTCCTCCCCCACCCCCATCCAGCCATTTCCACACATGTGCTAATTGGAGCTCAAAGTGGACCAAGATGGTCCTTAGATCATACTAAAGTTGGCAACCTTTCAGCCACTTTTTTTTTTGGAAGAATCAGCCTCTTTAATCATCCTACAACTAATTGAAGCCCAAAGTTGACCAAAATGGTCCTTAGGTCAGGCTAAAATCTGCCCCCATTCAACCAATTTTTACAACAGCTAATTAGAGTTAAAAATAAACCAAGATGGTCCTTAAATCATGCTAAAATTAGACCTCATACATGATATGAACTATGCCAAGAATTGAAGCAACACAAAACCGAATAGTCTCTACCATCGTTCTACAATTAGGCTTGAATAAGAAGACCGCTATTTGTTACCTATATGGAGCTAATGAGTCACGGTCTTCCCATTCAAACATAATTGTAGAATGATCATAGAGACTATTCTGTTATCGGCGGTTAGGTCAGTTATTAGGCTGGTTTCTATCATTCAATGACCTTCATACAACATCTAATTGAGCTTAAAGTAGACCAAGATGATCCTTAAATCATGCTAAAATCCCCCATTCAGCCACTTTCATACAATAGCTAAATGAAGCTTGAAGTGGACCAAGATGGTCTCTAGATCATGCTAAAATCATGGCTGATAAAATCACACCGCATGCTGTAATAATTATCAAACAGGCTTAAAAAAACAATTAGAAGGACTTAAAAATAGGCCAATGAAGCGTCAAAACTACTTTAAGGAGTGGCCAAAGTGGACAACCAGGATCAGTAGCTGAATTGATCTTGAGACATGACCTAAAAGCTCTCACAAGAAAGCTTAATTAATAGATGTGCTAGAAAGGCTATAAAATCAGCACAAAGTGGTCTCACATTGAACATAAAGCATAACCCATAAGTGATTTCATGGCTGGAGGGGAAGTGATTTGTCAAATGAAGATAAAGAAGCGTCAAACCATACTAAATTAAACTAAAAATCCAGTAAACAGGAGACAGAATGGTATGCTGAAGCATGTCATAGGATGACATGTACAACTCTTTCCTGCCACATTATTGATTCACAATATTGAAAGTGAATATTAAAACTCAATAATATGAAAATCCATAATGCATACCTAATCAACCAAAATCCTAGATTAAAAACCAAACTAAATTAAGGTATGTTTGATTTATGTTTTTGAAACTGTTTTTTATAACCGTTTTTGAAAACACAGATAACACAATTTTAGTGTTCTCTAAATTTATTCTATATGTTCTTTGGATTTAGTGTTTCTTGCGTTCTCCCCATTTTTCAGAACGATAAAGAAAAATGAAAAAACTAAACGTGTTCTTAGCAAAACAAAACAGCTTTCAAAAAACTTAACAAAAGGCTCTAGCCTCATTTCATATAAAATGCTGATCCAAGACAAACATATGACAGGACAACCCTTAAGTTTTAAGAGCGCGCATGTATGAAAGATTAAAAGAAAGTCCTAGGTAACCATACTTGGATATTCTTCTTTTTTTCATCTCTTTCACTCTCTAGAAACCTCTCCCTCAGCATTGTTTTCTCCACCCCTCAGGTTCTTTTTTTGTTTCTAGTTATTCCTTTAACCATTTAATTTAATGGCCTTTTTATTTCTAGAACTCTTTCCTCCAAAATCCATATAGTTAATCAAAGGTCATTCTAGTTCTATTTTTCAGCTCCTAAAATAATTCTAAAATATGTTTGGAACAAAAAGAAATCGAACAAAAAATGATGAACAATTCCAATTTCGATGACGGAGAAATACCAAATGACGAAAAGGTCTTGTTGAACTAGTCAATTTGGTTTAACTAGTTGAACACGATCGGTCAAAGGCCATTCTAGACTTATAGTTCCTCTTTTCACCTCTGGAAATACTTCCAAATATTCCTGGAATATTAAGTAATCCAACCAAAATAAATAAATAACAGTGCACAAACAAACTCCAATTGAGCTGAAATTTTGAGGAGAATGTGTTTACATTCTAAAATTTGGTATGAAAGTTTTTTTCCCAAAGTGACTTACGTATTGATGATAAATCAAACAAATAGTTACAGCGAACCTGAGCCAGATTTATAAAAAATGAGATCCCACAGCTTGCCTGATAATTGAGTGTGAGCAAGATAAAACAAAATATATGCAAGTGTTAGGGAACAAAATTCATGGTATATAATTGTCATGAATGACACAAGGAATGATTGGGGTATATTTGAAAATCAAATTTCAACCCAAGAGACTAATAAAGAGAACCTTAATTTGAGAATAAAGCGATTATATAGATCTCAAATGATATCCTTGATGACTCTTATGATGAGAATGACGATTAGTGAATGATATTGAACAAATGTGGGAACAACATAATATGATGACTTAAGAATCATCATATCTTAAAGGACATAAAATATGGATGATCCTGTTTCTACTAAAAAGACAACTGAAGTTGAATGAGATGGACTTGTTTGCAGCATCTCCCAACTAGAGCCAAAGAATATGGAGGAACTATTTAAAAGACGAATCATAGTTTCACAACACTTATGTTGGTGATGTGCCCCTGTGGGCAGCTATAAAATACGCTACTTTTATTTTTAGTGAAAGGTATTTTTTTTCAAGAATAGTTGATTCCACTTTTATGATTATTAAGTAAGTGACTTGATAATAGAACCTTAAGATTGAAATGTAACTCTATTCTCAATTATTCCGGTCACTCATTATTGATTGAATAATAATGACATAAGACTATTATGGAGTCAAAATGATGATTATGTTTTATTGATAATGGGTATGTTATTTCAAGTCAATTTATGGGTAAATGTTCGAGAACAGTGTACTAAATCAACCTACTATGAGAATATAATATGAATTATTTGTCATATGTAGTTTTCATCACATTAATGTTTTTAGTTTTCAAACTTGAAGTCAACATAAGTCCCTACATGACAAACTCTATGTTTTGACAAAGTTCAATATCATATGTAATAAGGTGATAATTTAGGTCGGTTGTTGTTAGATATAAATTGAATCATACAAAGGAATATGAGTGAATGAGAATGAATTTGTTCCTCTTTTTTTAGAAAAATCTCTCTAGGCCCCTTGACAAGTGAGACATGAAAAATGCATGTTCTTGCTCAATTGAATTAATAGGAGTTATTAATATCATTTGACTTGTCAGTCTACTTGGAGGTCAAGAAATAGCATTAGTGAACTTTACAAGTGTGGCTTGATTCATGTCTTATATTCAATCTGATATATTCGGTGACAAATGACTATACCATTAATCGCTTAGATGCTCGAACTATAGATATTCATAGAACTTGGATGTCATAATGTCTTACTAGAGATCGCTTATGATCTATGGACCCAAAATAGGTTTTGCGCCTACTACCGACATTATGTGGTGTTGGGAAAGACTACCAAATGCAATTGTTCTAATACGACATTTCCTCTCTTGTGTGCCAAAATAGAAGGTTCAACAAACAATTGAGCCAATCAAACAACAATAAATCAACCACAATGAGGCAACAATTTTTACGTAAAAAACCCTTAAATAAAAAGGGTAAAAAACCACGGGACCCTTAGGTCATTTAAATTTCTACTATTTCAACAATGGCAATAATGGGTTATACCAAGTTCTTCTCTAACAAGAAATTTAGAGGCTCATAACAAATATACATCAAGAATATCATTCTTGGAACACCAAAACAACAAACATCATCCCAAGGATGGATAAAAACAAGAGAAAATAGGAAAAATCTCAGCAAATAGGTATTGTGGAGAGCTAATCAAAGATCAAAACCGCTGTGACAAGATCACTATAGCGAAATACCAAGTCAGCCTAGCAAACCGCATTGCTCAGCCTTTCATCTCAGAAATGATCAAAACCCTAACATCTTTCTTTCTCCTTCTCAAAACCTTCTTCCCTTATTATTATTTTTTTTTTTGTTCTCTTTTTTCGGGTCGCTACCCGAACCACCGCGAGCCTCCTTTCAGGATTTGCTTTTATTTTATTTTATTTTTTATTCAAACAATGGGCTTGGCCATTGGTCCAACCCACACAAAGGAGCGGACCCAACAAATCTCCCCATCTGCCTCATGTCGTGGGCTCAACCAAGCCCGCTCTCTGCCTATAAGCGTCTAGCTTCTCCTTAGGCAAACACTCAGTCAACATGTTTGATCCATTCTCACTAATATGTATTTTCTCCAAATACAATTGCTTTGACTCAAGCACATCACGAATCCAGTGATATCTAACATCAATATGCTTCGATCTTGGCTGAACGTCAAATTCGAGAGGAATGCTACCATTATCATTGTAAACAACATACTTTGTTTCAACCCCAATTTTCTAAGAATTTTCTCATCCATAAAGCTTCTTTACAACCCTCAGTAATAAGAATGTACTTAATTTACGGGTGGATAATGCAACACATTGCAGCTTGGATTGCCAAGAGATAGCTCCCCCTGCAAAAGTCATCATGAACCCTGAAATGGACTTCCCGAATCAACATCATCATGTCTCGAATCAAGGTATCCATCTAGCATAGGCTCACCACTGCCAAAACACAAGCATACCTTGGAAGTGCCTCTCAGATATCATAGTATCCACTTCACTGCTTCCTAGTACTCCTTCCCAAGATTAGTAAGAAATCACACAACTCAACTACATTAGAGCGATGTTCGCCTAGTACGCACCAGCAGTATACATCAAACTACCAAAAGCAAGATATGGAACTTTTGCTCATCTTTTTTCATATCTTTCACTCAGAGGACATCAAGCCGAGCTAAGCTTTAAGTGGCCTACAGTGGCCTACAAGTGGAGAATAAACTGCCTTAGCCTTGCTCATGTTAAATCTTTCAAGAACCTTCTCAATGTAGCTTTCTTGAGATAGCCAAAGCTTCCTATTCTTCATATCACGAGAAATCTTCATACCAAGTATCTATTTCGTTGATCCCAAGTCTTTCATGGCAAAAGACTTGCTAAGCTCTTCTTAACCTCGTCAATTCGCTAATCATGACCAATTATCAACATGTCATCAACATACAAGAGAGGTAATAAAATCATCATCGAGAACTTTCTAAAGGAACACACAATGATCGATAGTTCATTGCACTCCATGACTCATCATGAAAGAGTCAAACTTCTTGTACCACTACCTTGGTGTGCTTGCTTATCTATACAAGCTCTTTCTTTAACTCGCCCACAAGATTTTCTTTCCTATTTCAAAAAACCCTTTAGGTGCTGCATGTAGATTTCTTCTTCCAAATCGCCATGAAGTAATGCAGTTTTCACATCAAGTTGCTCAATTTCTAAATTCAAGCGAGCAGCAAGACCAAGGGCAACATGAATAGAGGATAGAGAGAATATTTCTTCAAAGTCAATGTCTTTCTTCTGATTGAACCCCCTCACAACCAATCATGCCTTATACCTGAGTTGTGAGACATTGTTTTCAATTTTCAATTCAGACACCCATTTTTTCTCGAGAGCTTTTTACTGCGGGTAACTTCACCAAGTCATAGGTGTGGTTCTCAAGTACCGAATCTCACTTCTTTCTCGCATGACTTTAAACCACTCTTTCTACTTCCTATTAAAATAACTTCTGGTAAGCTTCGCTCTCCTCCACAAGAAGCATCACATACTATTGTGGAGGATATCTTAGAAGCGTTGACGCTCGTAGATCTTCTCAATGGTGGTAGTGGAAGTTCTCTATCAATTTGTTCAATGGTCAACACATCAACTATAGGTCATCTTCACTTCAGCATACCATCACCTTCCCAGAATCCTCCCCCTATGATTAGCATACACTGTTGGTGGAACAACTGGATCAATTCTAATTGGAATTTCAAGAGAAGAACTAGCTGCTTCTCAACTTGTCACCATCATCAAGTTGGTCTTCAAGAAATAGTCAAACATCCTACTGACAACCTTCTTGCTCAATGGATCCCAATGCTCACACCCAAATTCTTCATGACCATACCCCAAGAAAATACATATGGCCTGGGCCTTGACATCAAGTTTCACCTCTCATCTTGAGGATATGAACAAATTCTTTACAACCAAACACTCTCAGCTGTCATATGAAACACATCTTTCCTTCCACACTCTTCAAGCATCACCTTTAAAGGAACTTCATGGAGAAAATATCAAGTCAATTGATGTTCCTATAGCCTTCTCCCCAAAGGATTCTTAGGTAGCTTAAAATGAGAAAGCATACACCTAATCATTTCTTTAATGGTCATGTTCATTCTCTCAGCTACACCATTTTGTTGAGGAGTTTTAGGTACAGTCTCGAATGCCACAGTTTGCGTATACTTTTCAAATGACCCTCAGATTCACTACCATTATCCGCCTCACAACCTTTAACTTTCTTCTTGTTTCTCTTTCTAATCTGGCATGGAGTTCTTGAAGCTGCTATATCTAGCACCCGGGTCTTTTGTTTTCGAAGAAAACCCTAAACTTTTTAAAGTGATCATCAATGAATGTCACAAAAATAAAGTGCACCAATTGTTAGTCTAGTTTGCATAGTACAAACATCAGTATGAATTAAATCAATAACATTTGGCCTTCTAGATGGTGGATATATGTGAAATGCAACTCTATGTGCTTTTCCAACTAAACAATGATCACAAATTTTAAGAGGCATACCATGCAAATTTGGCAAGAATTTCTTTCTAACAAGAGTTTGAAGTCCTTTCTCGCTGATGTGACCAAGTCTCCTATGCCAAAGTTCAATGCTTATATCCCGCTGAGCCGCATTGATCTCTCTTTTATGTAGCTTAGCTTCCATGACATAGAGGGTGTTACGTTTCTTTCCTTGCCAGCTACTAAAGAGCCTTTAGTGAGCTTCCATTTACTTTCACCAAAGAGATTTGTGAGATCCCCTCATCTCATCAAATGCACTTTTTGTGGATATCAAGTTGAGACGAATATCTGGAACATGTCTTACATCCTTGAGTACCAGTTTGTTTCCAATACTAGTCTCTAAGCAAACATCTCCAATACCCACAATCTTAGATACACCCTTGTTTCCTATTCTAACATTACCAAAATCACCAGTTCTGTAAGAAGTGAAAAAATCATTATGAGAAGTAACATGGAATGAGGCACCAGAATCAATTACCCAATTGCTATCTTGGGTTGCAAGACTAACACAGCGAGTCATAGGTCACAATCACAATATCACCTTGACAACAGTACGCCGTCTCTTTATTTTCTTTCTACACATCATTGTTCCTTTTTCTAAATCCTACACTCTTTCTAATGCATACTGACCTACATTCACGGTGATAACATTTAATATATTTTGGATTTTGATAAAACCATGAAATTTCTACTTTGACTTCTCATGCCTTTACGGTTTCTTGTCTTTCTTATTTTCATGAACAAAATTACTCCATAAGATTCACCTTTTCTTTCCTTCTGGCCTTTTTGTTTATGACTATCTTTAACACTCTTCATAGTTAGAATCCCATTTGGAGTGGAATTACTAAGCATTACAACCAATGTCTCTACTACTCGGGTAAGGAGCTAAGAAGTAATGATGCTTGCATCATCATCAATGTTCATTTTCCTGTAACCAACTTGTTCTAATGCCACAGAAAGAAGCCCGATGCTGCTCCAGCCATGTTGTTCCCATCCTTGTGCTTCAAGTTGACAAGTCTTCTAATCAAAGTAGTTTTATTATTTCTTGATGTTTTCCTGTAAAAATGTTTCAAGCTTTTCCAAACTAGCATCTGCTTTGAACTTCATCGTAAATGTGTTAAGTATAGAGTTGGATCCATGCCTTCTCATATAAGCGATGGCACTGTGTTCCACATCCTGATCATCATCAGAAATTAATGTCGATGGTTTTTTTTAATCGAATGGGCTTGTATAAATCTTTACAATAAAGCAAATCTTCCATCATATGCTTCCAAGTGGAATAATTCATCGAATTTAATTTTATCATGTTGTCATCCATTTTTGCAGACAAGAAAAACTCCAAACAATAAAGCTCGTCTGTTTGTTGGGAAAATACAAAATGCAATTGTTCTAAAAATGACATCCCTCTTTGTGTGAAAATAGGTTCAATAAACAATTGAGCCAACAACAAAACAACCAAACAAAATAAATGACCTGATAGAGACATGATTTTACGTGTAAGCCTTCGGAAATAAAAATGGTAAAAAACCACACGAGATCGCTGACCATGGCTACTATTTCTAACAATGGCAATAATGGGTTATCTTGGTTCTTCTCTAATAAAATTTAGAGGCTCCTGATAAACATACATCAAGGAGAATATCATTCTTGGAACACAAACAACAAACATCATCCTAAGTATGGATAAAGCAAGAAAAAGAGGAAAAATCTCACAAATGATTGGAATGGCCAAATGGGGTGGAGAGCTAATCAAAGATCGAAACCGCTAGAATTGAAGATCACCTTGCAAAGAGTCATCACATCAAATTTGAGCCAAAACCGACATTGTTTGGCCTTCCATCTTATAAAATGATCAAAACTCTAACCCATTTCTTTCTTAACTATAAACCCTATTCCCTGTTTTTTTCTTTTCTCTCTTTTTGTTTGCACCTAACCACCTGGCTCTCTCCTTTTGTGATTTGCTTTTATTTTATTTTATTTTTGTATTCAAACAATGGGCTTTGCCCATTGGTCCAGCCCACACAAAGGGGTGGACCCAACATGTGGACCTACAGGGTCACACCTAGAATGGGTTGGAAACTAGGTCTTAGGATTAAATTAGTATTTAAACTCAAGGACATCTTGTTATGGGAGGTGTCTTTAACATAGAGATGGTTAGGGTTTTAGTGAGACATAACCCACGTGGTGGTACACATTCATCTCTCAAGGTTCCTAAGAAGTCTATTAATGTGGGTAACTCGAGGAGGGTGTGACTACATCTGCTACACCTTTTGGTCTAATAGGAAGGTTTTGACACCTATAAGAGGTTGCAAAAGAGGATCTTTTAAATGAAAAAAGGTAATTTTCTATCACATGACCAAGTAATTTGAAATCCACAGATCCTTGAGCAGGTGTTTTGTGTAAATTTGATTTTTATATTTGTGTTTGGCGGCGGCTCTGGAGTGTTAAGCCCCTTAAATGACAACTTATTGGGGAGGTTGTGATTTACTAGAGCAGTGTGTGATACTTAGTCTCACAAGTTCAGGATAATGGCGAGAAACTAATCAAACAATCCAATCATATTATATCTGAAGCAAAATGCTAGGAATATCACAACTCTATCTGACCATTTGTAAGAAGCAGGCTTGGAAACAAGAAAGCCCAGGCTTAGAAATGGTTGGAAACTAAGAAACGAAATCAAATCACACTTTGGTTCTTATAAACCCTTTCTCAAAACAAACTTGATGGTGAATTATTACACAATGTTATTTTAAGTAGGCTTCTGAGGACCAAAATGTCCTGATATATATGCAGCCCTTATAGGTGGAAGTATCACAGGTCTTGAAAGTTACAAGGGTTGAGTAAAGGTGTTATAGAGATTGATTTGAATTTAAAATTCAAATTGATATGGACAATTCAATCTCCCAGCAATGTATACTACAACACCTATCATGGGGAAAAAGCTAAATATATAAATCCTTGGTGATAGGTCCTCTTTGGTAGGTATTATATTTCATGTATTCCTGATATCGAGTTCCTCGACACAAACCCTTAAGTGAGATGGATAAACCATATGTTTATTGAAGGTCCAAACAATATTTCTCAAAATAATAATAATAATAATACGAAATGTACAAACACAGATATCTAAATGAATAAGGTTTTATTTAAAATAAAGAATATCGTATAATAAAATTACATCGTGGAACGAGTCCATTTGTCTTACATGATCCTTAAAATGTGCGTATGCCTTTAATTTAAGAGATTGTGACAATCATCAACTCAATGCTAATGTTCAATGACCACTTTCAATTAACTAACATGCCTATATAGTAAGTCTTAATGTGATATACTTACTTCGACTTAGCTCTTATTGTTCTTAATACCATCCATAGTGAGTTATCACGATCTGACTTGATAGCCTAGATATAGAATTCACAATTCCTAAACACACAGATATGAAACTCTTTAACCATACACCATCACGAGCTAATACCAAGCGGGATCTGAACTTTCGGCTTCCATGATGGAAGTGGCGGTCAGTCTGTTTAGCACTTCTCTAAGACACGACTCCATCGGTGGCTTGAAAATATATGAGACGTTGATTCGAGAATCAACCGACCAATGAAGTCAGCGTCGGATTAAGCGATCACCTCAGGCTATATGTTCGTCTACACATATGCATGTAATCCTTTGTTCCTTGAAGATCCTCATCACCTTCTTTGTAGCTCTCCGATTGTTAAATACCTAGATTACTCTGATATCTTCACAATAGTCCAACGTGATACAGTAATAGGGTCTAGTACAAACTTGAGAAGGCATACATTAGGCTTCCAACGGTGAAGTATATGGAATGTTCTTCATGAGTTCGGATTCGAAATCATTTTTAAATGGATCAAATCAAATCTCAATCGGCCTTCAAAATGGAGTGCTACACTCGATAGTGAATTTCATATTAAATCTCTTCTAAAACTTTATTGATATAGGTTTCTTAAGGCCAGACCAGAAATGCCTGCGAGATCTTTCCTGTGGATCTTATTACGATGACATAAGATACTCCTCACCCACATATCCTTCATATCTATCAAAGTTCTTTGAAATTGTTTCACCTCATATATAAATCATATCGATGTTTACATATAACTTTAAGAAAACAAATCTACTCCCGGACCAGCCGGTATATACATTGATGTAATAATATTCTCTTTGGCCAGATAAAATGATGACCATTAGATTCGAATACCATTGGCGGGACGCTTGTTTTAATTCATATGGATTTCTTAAACATAAGCTAAATGCTCACCTTCACTGAGAGAATCAACCAGGTTGTTTCATGGAAACCTCTTCCTCTTAGATTACCATTAAAGATATTATTTTCACATCCATTTGATGTAAATCAAAGTCAGCCGTGACTAATGCCATGATTATCCAGAAAATCTTTCTTAGATCTGGTGAGAAAAAGGTCCGTGTAGTCGATTCTTCCTTTGATTATGAATCCTTTTTGGCACTTGAGTCTAGCCTTATGTCTCTTGATGTTTGCCCGATGAGTCCTTCTTTGTTTTTTAAAGACTATTTACATCGATGGCTTTTATACCATCATGCAGCTGTGAGATCTGAGCTTCTGTTAGATGCCACTTATAATTCATTTTCTTCTTTCATGGCATTGTACCATTGAGTTAGATTCCTTAGAACTCATAGGCATGAAAGCGTTTACGCACCGCGCGTACCTTTTGCAGGATCGTTTCATTTCCGTGTTATAGTCAGGTGCATAATCTGTATATAATCATTAGGAATTGTGAGTTTGCAACTCTTGTAGATCTTAATGTTGCTTCATCATTCTCTTGAGGAATTTGTTGATCAACCTGTTGCTCAATTGGTTGTTCAACATTTTCTGGAATTTCTTCATTTGCAACTTGATCTACAGGATCAATATTAACAATATGTGGAACTTCAGGAAATAGTTGTCTCACACTCAGTTGTACTTGAGGGGTGTGAATGACAATCAATCTATCACTTGAACCAGAGGGTTGACCTTCGCGTGATCCTTCTCGAAGCAGTGTCACGAAGCGATCCTCCCCTCTTGCAATGATTAAGTCATTCTTAAGAAATTTCGCATTTCTTGATTCCACAATCCTAGTCTTTGTGAGATGAATGATAAAATCTATACCCTTGGACCTTCCGGCCTTATCGATGAAGCCCACTAATGGTCATGGGTCACAGCTTCTTTTCTTATGGATTATAAATTCTCACTTGGACAGGCATCTACGCGAGATATGCCATGGCTTAGTTCCGGCCTTTGAATTACTCAAAGGCATCTTAGAGACAATCTTAGTTTGAACTCGATTTAACTCTCTGACCTTCTTTAGAGTTCAGTCCCGCAGTATTAAGTACTTTTTATTACTCCTCATACTCCTTACCATGTCCATTAAAGTTCGGTTTCTTCTTTCTGCCACACCATTCTGATCGGAAAAACCAGGCATAGTGTATTAGGCCCAGTAATCGGTTTGCTTGAAGAGCTTGGCAGATGCACCAAGAGCTTGTCCATTCTGCATTGTATTTACCATAGTACTCTCACCTCTATCGATCTCACGATCTTAATATGTTTCGCATTGATTCTCTACTTGACCTTAAAAACTTTAAGGCGTTTTAAAAGCTACCCTCTTTGAAAGTAAGTAGAGATCGTATATCATGAATAATTATCATGAAGGTGATAAAGTATTTGAGACTATTTGCATCCATCGGGACAACAAATGTCAATATCATATAATCTCTAATGAGTTTGTGCTCCTTTTTGCACCATTTTAGACTTGTTGGTTTGCTTGCCTTAATGCAATTCACACGAGTCTCAAAATCAAAAAATCAAATCTTAAGTCTGTCGTTAACTTGATTTCTTTATTCTTTCAAATGGAGATGTGTCCTAATCTCGGTGCCTGCCTCTTAAAGTTCCTCATTCATAACCAAATCTTTTTAATCAATGCAGTAACATGCATAGAATTATAAGTAAAATCATTTTGTAAGTGAATATGGAAAAGACTGTGTTGATATGCCGCAACTTGATAACTTTAGATTTGTGGATAAATTAAAACTAGAATCGAAAAGTTAGAGGAAAATCTTAAAGTCTGAAGTCTTGAGGTAAGAGTGAATTAAATTCCTGAAACTGAGGAACATAAAATGTCTTTTTCAATTCTAAAATGGCTGTATCTAAGGCTGCAGTGCCAATAGCTTCTACGTAGGCTCGTCTTGTTTTACTTTGAATAGATCCATTTGTTCCTTATAGCAGCCCTTGGGGTTTGCATACCACTGTAAAATTACTTGAAACATGGATTATGATTGAGAATCGATCGCGTGTGTTATAGTTAACATTAACCATATTAGATTCATAACATACAAAGAAAATTAAGTACCTTTCTTATCAAGCCAGATCTTAAATTTCGAGCAATCCTTCTTCATGTGTCCCTTAACTTCTTACGAGGAAAAACACTTTGACTCCTTCTTTATGCTGATTAGATGGAATCTTTCCCTTTATTTTAGATTAATCCTTTATTTTCTTTCCAAAGGTGGTCAAAGTTCTTTAATTCGCCCTCTTCCATCATTAACCTTACCTCTTCCTTTTACTTTATGGTTAACATTCATTAATTGACCGTTTATCCTTGTAATGTGTGTAAGAGATTTTGAAGGGACTGTATTGTTAGGGTAGAGTGTTGATATATACAATGGGCGAGGAAAGTGTCGACGTGGTAACCTAACATGCGAGTTGGGCGGCTATATCGCCGTGTGCATGATATGATCACTCAGCTCCTCTTGTCGGTGAGCTTGGTGGATGAAAATTACATAAGTGGGTACTAGCAAGAGCTTTGTCAAAATTTTCAAGCGTTTGCTCGTGATGGCTTCGAGGAAGTTGTTTAGGCTTTATTAATTTCTTCTCGTGGAACCACAAATACAGGTGATATCTTGATGCTATAGTGGGAGTTTTGTTGAATGCTTTTTGATGTATAGTGAGACATTTCATGAATTCAAGTCCATCTTCAACCTCTTGACATCTTCAGCCTCCTAGTTTCTACCTAGAAATTTTTTTTTATTTGGTCGAAGCCATGTTTAAAAGGAAAGGAAAGGTTTTTCCCATAAACATGTTTTCTAAAGATTCTTACCCTTTTATTTACATTAAAAATGTAGAAACCATATTGAATAATGTATTGATTCTAATTTGAAGAGCACCAAAAGCTGAATTCAAAAGCGATGCTTCATTTTAAACACGAAACTTCATACACGTTTAAACATTTCATTAACATAACGATTTCTTGAGACAAAAACCCTTAACACAAGGAAAATTTTTTAAAGCAGCGAAGAGGTAAATACGTCTTTGATACCAAATGTAGGAAACTTAATCAAACAATCCAATCAAATTATATGTGTGAAATCCCGAGAAAATCTAATTTTAAAAAATGACAAAATATAGTAATTTAGGTCAAAATCAGAGATTTTCTAGATCTCAGATAATGAAGCGAACTTCACCGTTGGAGATAGATCTCGCGAAATCTAGCTACCACGTCGAATTTAAATGAATTCAGAACGGTGAATTTATGCGTTTTTGAGACAACGGCGTAGTGGGGACACTTGGCGCATTTTGGTGGCTCACGGTGTACCGCGTGTCAGTCATTGAATCGATTGCTTGATCTCAAGTGTGGGACCCACATGGACATGTGACCTTGCATGATTGGGAGGAAATCCAAAATTGGATGGATAAGGTGATAAAAGGGTAATCGAACCATGAAGATTGGACCAGTGGCGAGTGAAAGGACATACTCACTTGACTTCTATCTTCTCCCGACCGGTTGGGAGCGAGGGGAAAAGGCAAACAGTTTGAAAGAGAGAGTTTTAGAGAGAGACTCGCCTGCAGAATTTTACGACGATCGGGCCGTGGTTGGATCAAGAGGAAGAAGTTAAGTCATAGCGATGGGGTTCGCATAGAGGCCGGGTTGGGGAGTTTGAAATGAGCGACTCAGGAAGTGGGATAACCTCTCTTTTGGTTACTTTCTACCATAAGGGGTTATGTGGTGGTTGTATTGTACTAAGGGAATGTTTGGTTGCGTTTGGATCATAGGAAGGCTGCGATGTTGTGATGAGTGCGCATTAACGGACCTTCAGGGCTGGATTTTGGGTGGGAAAGAAAGGAAATTTGGCAGTGTGCCCTTCTGGTAAATTGTAGCCACATCAGTGAACTTGATGTTAGGCTTTTGAATTTCTCAATTCGGACCTCTGTAGATCAAGTTATGGTCTTTTTACTCTGAACAATCTAATGAGCGAGATATCAGCCAGTAAGAGGTCGATTGTAAGTCGAATTTGTAAGAGATCAACTGTGAAGTCTGACCTAAAGGTCGACTTGTAGGAGGTCAGCTGTGGGAGTCAGCCGCTAAAGGTCAGCTGACTAAGAGGTCGGTATTGCGGGTTAAGCTCGGCCGGGTTGGCTCGGCTCCGGACGGTCGGAACACCTTGGCGAGTGGGTCGAATTCAATTTGGGTTTATTCACGTATGGCGCTCTCCAGAAACGGAAGGTCATAACTCCTTCATCCGAACTCGTTTTGAGTGTTCTTGGACTCTGGAAAGCCCATTAGTCAGAATCATTCATATGCCTGAGGGCATGAAGTGTCAGACCGAGGTGTTAGACCGAGCTCAGCCGAATCATTTCGGCTCAGCCGGGTTCACGAGTCGGCTCGGCTGGGTTTGACTACGTATGACCTCGACTTGAGGAAGGTCGCAACTCCTTCGATCGAACTCGGTTTCGGAGTGTTCTTGGACTCTATAGACTCATTGAGTCAGAATCCATTCATATTCTGAGGGTATAGAAAGTGTCAGACCGGCGAGGTGTTAGATCGGTACCGATGATTCGGTCAACAAATGCGGGTTTGTCGTCATGACCTCCAACGGAGGTCATGGCTCATTCCGTCGAACTCACGTTTCGGATGTTGAACTCTATGGAAAGCCCATTGAGTCAAGAATCCATTCATATTCCTGAGGAGCATAGAAGTGTCAGGCCAAAGTGTTCTGGTGAGCTCGGCCAGGTCGGTCGGCTGGCGCGATTAGGTGATATCTGGGTTTGACTACGTATGACCTCGACGGAAGGTCCTGCTCGCCCGTCGAACTTCCGTTTGATCTTGGACTCTATGGAAAGCCCATTGAGTCAAGATTCCATTTATAACCCTGTGGGGGACAGTGGATGTTAGGCCGAGCTCGGGCAGGTCAGTTCATCTCGGCTGGATTTGACTACGTATGACCACCAACTTCAGAAGGTCATAACTCTTTCGTCCGAACTCCGTTTTGGGTGTTCTTGGACTCTATGGAAATTCCATTGAGTCAGTATTCAGCCATGTCCTGCTGGGGACATTGGGTGATCCTGGCGATTACAGTGCGTGTTTTGTACGGCGTTCGGTTTGGCTTGGTTATTGACCGATGTGTATGGCAAGATATAACATGACCCGTTGCAAGGCATGTTGTAGAATCTTGTATTTGGTATGAAGTAGGGCTGTCTATGGGAGGCCATGAGGGCCATATGGTTATTCCAAAAACTTGGGATGAAGGATAGAGGATTTCTATATGGGTTTCACGGTGGCGTGGTGGGTTGGGGTTTGAGCTGGAAACTAAAAGTTTCACAGGTTTTTGGATTGTTTGATGTTGTATGGATGAGTTGGAACCAAAAGCTTGGTTCATGATTGTGTGAAGGGGCGCAGAGGTACCGGTTGGATGGGTCAAGATGGTGACCTTATTGTGTGTGGCTTGTTTCAATAACATGAAAATTGTGTGTTGTTGGTGTGATGCGTTGGACAGTTCCAAGATGGACTGTTGGTTTGTGTATTAGCCCATGTGAGCTAATTTATGTTATTGCTATGTGTTAATGGATAACATGTTGATTGTGTATAAACTCATTAATATATACATGCATAATATTATTAACATAGATTATCAGGTGAAATTGCATATTGCATTTCATAGCTACGCTGGGAACTAGAGTAATAGGTGTGAGTGCATGACATATGAAAGAAAATGGAAAATGATTGTAGAGGAATTTCAAGGAAGATTTTCCGAAGGGTACGCTGGAGAGTGGTCAAGCGGTTAATCTAGGAGGGTGACGTAGTGCATTTCGGAAAAATGATCGTGATTCGCCGAAGGGTAATTCAGTGTTCTGAATCTCGATAGTAAGTTTTCGAGAACAAAAAGCTTTTGTTTGAAAGCGATATTTTGCTCACATTTAGCTTAGGCATCACGTGAGGGGCTGAGACATGAATGGGTGGGTGCGGCTTTCTCATCCATGACATAGACATTTGGTAGGAACTTGCATGTTTACTTAAATGTGTGGTGCGACCATTGCATGTGCACTTAGGTGGGGAGTAACCCGCGTAGGAGATTATCCTCTTGGGCTTTGCTCTCACCCTTCGTGGGACCACCGCTTCCAGTGCGAGAGAAACGACTCATGAGGGCCGTGAGTATGAAGTAGTTGTGGTAGCCAGGAGTGTTTTGTAAATATATTAGAACAATCTAGTTTTAATATATTTTGGCATATAAAAGTGTAAAAGAGTTGTACATCAAACTCTTGTGAAATATCATTATAAATTGGTTAATTGTAAGAAAATTATACAGAAATGGGTCTCCATATATGAGACAAATGAGTGTGATCTCGGAATGCAGATATTCACGAAGTGTCTTGAGTTAGCCAGTGGTCAGCGGGACCCCGAATAGAAGTCACAATATGCGGAAGAAAAATGTCATAATATCGTACCTCGACCATTGAAAGCAGAAAAATGAAACCTTTGGAAAATTGGAAACCAAATTGTTGAACTAGAAACCAAATCAAATCACACTTAGTTTCTTAAACCTTCTGAAACAAACTTGATGATGAATTCTGTATTTTTAATGAAGCAAGAGGAAACTAAAATGGCCAGTATGTAACATATAGAGGCAGGAGTGTGTGAATGTACGAAGAGTTGCGAGGTTGAGGAAGGTGTTATGAAAGTGATTTAATTAAAATTGAGTGTCTTCATTCTACCATAAACATGTGATAATTCGCAAATGGATTTTAAAAAAATAAGCTAGATGAGAATGGAGTCATTGTGGAAAATAAGGTACGTAAGACGAGTAGCCCAAGGATAGTCACATATTTAAGGCGCTGACTTTGATAAGACATTTGTTTTTGTTGCAAAACTGGAGTCAATTAAAATCCTTCTAGAAATAGCTTGCTACATGAGAATGAAGTTGTTTCAAATGGATTTGAAAAGTTCCTTTGTAATTGGAGTTCTTGATGAGAAAGTCTATGTTAGCAATCTAAGGGTCTTGAGAAGCCTAAACTTCCCAACCATGTCTATAGGTTAAAGAAAGTCCTATATATAAATTGAAACAAGCTTCTAAAGCTTGGTATGAAAGGTTTACGACTTATCTTTTGGAAAAGTTTTTGAAAGAGGGGCAGTTGATAAGACCTTTTGTTAGTGATATCATGTTAATTTGGAGTTACTTTTAGTGACCTAGCTAGTAGCCCTCGACTTTGCTGAAAATATGAAATTTGAATTTGAACTGATATGATAAGAGAACTAAATTTTGTCTTAGGACTGTAGATTAGGCAACATGGAATGATATGTTCTTGTCTTAGTTAAGAAATTCAGTCTTGAATGCACCAAGCAGTACTTTTCAGAATATGCACAGGACTACCATGAAACTACAAGGATACTGATGAAATTTTAAGCAAAGCTCATAAGGTATGATAGAGTCTATTCTCTCTCTCTTTCTCTCTCTCTCTCTCTCTCTCTCTCTGAGTATATCAAATATATCTTTTAATGTTAGGGTGCTTTATATACCTGTCAAACTCATATTTAACTTAATAACTAAAGATCAGACCTTTAATGTCAATGGAACCTTAAATTGTAACAAATTTGTATTGATATGATTCTTATTTATAATTATTATTTATTCTGATCCGGATTCGGCTCAACCAATGGAACCTTAAATTATGGCTCGTTATATTGATATGATTCTTATTTATTATTATAATTATTTATTCTGATCCGGATTAGGCTCAACCAAACACCCTCTTAAAGTGGTTGGATAATAAAATAAAGACTAGGAAAAAAAAAAAAGCAACATTTTTTTTTTCTTATGGATTTTATTTCCGCAATGTAGTGTGGATGAGAAAGTAATGCAATCTATTGATGAAAATGTTGGACATTTAAAGGTACAAAGAAATCATAATTATGAAAATCCTAATTTCTGTGAAAAACAAATTGAAAAAAAGAAAAAAAGCAGGCATTAATAGCAAAAAAGAAAGTTTTGAAGGTACCCAAATACCAAAGATACCAAAATATTTAAAAAGAAAAAGAAAAGAAAAGAAGAGATACTTAGAAAATGTTAGGACATTTTAAGGTACACAAACAGAAACAAGTTTTGGAAGAAAATTATTTTCCTGGAAAAAACAAATAAAGGCAGGCATTAATGAAAAAGTTTTAAATCCATGATAACCATTTCACAAAGACCAAAGATTATGGCTCACCAATGGGTCGGGTCAGGCTACCTTGCCTGGAGTAATGAGGCTTGTAGCCCATTGACCAGTTAATGGGTTGGACCTTGCATTTTGTTTAGACCCACGATCCAGTCCATAGGCTTGATGGGCCTAGGACGAGCGGATCTAGCTAACCCAAGACAGGTAAGCATGATGGGTCTAGGATGAGCAGGTTTGGCAGGTCCAAGAATTAAAACTAATTTTTTATTTATTTTAACCCATCCTCTGGCAAATTTATTGTCCCAGATGAGATTCTACCTTTGTTGTTATATAATAAAACAGTAAAAATATATATTATAAATAAAGGATTCATTATTATTTAAAAGAAAATACTTATAGCTCACAAGCAGGATCTAAATTAAAGTTCAGTGTGCTCAACTCTACTAAAAACAAAGCGTAGATCGAACGGCGAACTCAGGCTTAGATTGAACTGGAGCTCAAAAATAGGCCTCGAGTTTTGAATACTCCTACAAAAATATCAAATATGAAAAAAATAGAATAGGAAAGAGAGAGAGTGTGTGTATCAGCAGTTATAGCATTGATACTAAAAACTAATTAATCATAATTAACAATTGGAAGCAAAAGCTGGTATGTCTGAAAATTCGAATAGTAAGCGTTCGTCGTATTATACAGAAAAATAACGTAAAAAAAAGGATCAAACTAAAAATTAGAAGCAAAGAGTTGGTGGGAAAATTAAAAAAAAAAAAAAAAGAAAAAAAAAAGATGTTCATGTGACTACTCCCATATGTGGAAACACCAGAAAAATAATAAAATAATTAAAAAAAAATCTTTACAAAATGTAGTTTGAAAAATAATCTTAAATATAGTGTAGTTTTTTTTCACATCAGCAAAATAATTTAGAAAGTGTCTCTTCAAAAGACATTTTCTAAAAAATTGAAAAATTAAAAGTGTCTTTTGAAACGAACTTAAGCTAAATAAATTTTAAAATTATAGAAAGTGTATATTAATAGCTTTATTGAATTAAATCATTAAATTATAAATGTCTTTTCAAAGATGCTTTGTGTAAAAATTTTCTAATTTTTTGAAAGTATCTCTTGAAAATACGTTTTTAGAAAGTGTCTTAAAAAGACATTTTTAGAAAATGTCTTTCCAAAATATACTTTCCATATGGTAAAAACTTAGGAAATTAATCAAACGGGTTGGAGTTGGGTTAAGCGGTTCACGGGTTAAACGATTGTGGTGAAAAGCATATAGCCAAATGCAAACCACGTTTAATAAGCGAACGCGTCGAAGCACAAGCGAGCAGTTTGTAAGCGGGTATGGCGACCATTTCGTTGCCGCATCCCCAATTTTAAGCGGGTTGGGTTGGGTTGGGTCGATTTAACCACGATAAGCCATTTCATTTGGCCCGTTTACATTTCTGCCGTTTGACCCATTTAACCGCTAAACCACGGTTTAACCATTTACCTGTTTATTTAAAAATGATTAATTTTTTAAATATTGATTTATTAATTTATTTAAGCGGGTAGCGGGTTATCGCGAGTTAGCGTGTCTGGCGAAACAGCGACCGTTGTCGCGTGTTAAATGGGTTGTGGTTATCGAAACCGTTTAGATTACGCTGGCCAGTTTAATCGTGATTAATCGTATTAATTGTCGTGTGATGTTGAATTTTGATTTATCAAAGCTATATTACATTTAGGAATATTTCTAAACCTATATTATTTTTAAAAAAAATTATTTTTTTGACACTAAATACCTAAAAAGCCCCACATGTGACCTTTCAATGAATAGATCATCTCACACACATACCTAGAAAAGCCAGCGGACACCCTACTTTTTACTCAACTTGGATTTCAATCAAACCCTACCCCAATACCTAGTGGCATTGTTTTTGTTATTCATCTACAAAAACATTTATGTAATTTTAGATGGGAAAATAGTGATGAATAATATTAGTACATGTTGTTAGATTTAAACATATCCGAATATGGGGGGTTTGATCATTAATTGTTTGGCTACTTGTACGCTACTCAAGGGGAAAGTGGAAGAAGCCTGCCATATCTAGAAAGGACCCAACTTTCTATAAGTTTGTTGAAGAGCACGTGAAATGTTCATTGCCTTGCCTTGTATGCATGATTTTTGGTATGGTAACTTACAACTAGGACTTAATTTAAGAATTTTAAAAAAATAAAAATAAAAATGAAGAAGGTTGATTATGTTATATTCCCTTCTACGTGGCGTATCTTTGAAAGTTTTGAGTCAATTTGGCACTCTTTGTTTATAGTTTTGAATACTATTTTTTTTAAGAAAATAAGGATAACGAAGTTGAGAAACCGTTTTCTCTCTTTCTGTCGGTTTGAAGCTTTTTATCGTTTGTCTTAAGGCGGTCCACGCCTCCTCTTCTCTCAATCCCTCATTATCGTACATTCACCAGTTTTACGTACTTGTCTCTAGATTCTTACCCTGCTTTTATTGCGGTTGCCTTTTGATAAAGTCTTTTTCTAGGTCGGGTTTAATAAGATAATAACGACTTATTCGGTGTATTTTCTGTATGCGATGTTGCAATGTGTTTCGTCCTGCTTGATGTTATAGAGTTTTGGGTTATGAAATGTAGGTTTGTAAGGTTTGTATTTGCGTCAGGTTGTGAGGTTCGATTTAACAAAAGCATCTTCTTTCATATGTTCGTCGGCATAATGCGAGATCTTGTCATATAATTACAAACAGCTTTGGATTATCGCATTTGTGAGTGTTGAGCCTATGTTGACTTTAAGTGGATTTGTTATCTTTTCGCGAGATGTTGCGTCATCTTATTAGAGTTTTAGCATTTATACTTTTGTGTTGCATCGAATGTTCTGTTAATATATTCCTACTATGAATCAATGAATTTATATCATTTCAAAAAAAAATAATAAGAATAACAAAGAAAATACAAAAAACACATTTATGTTTCCTGTTTTTTTATTTTGAAAAATATAAAAAAATATTAAATTCATATAAAAATAACAGTTTTTAAATAAGGACAAGAACAATTTTAAAAAATAAGAACCAAACTAGCCTTAAATTCTATTTTTAAAAGTTAGTGAGACTAAAAATCAATTCGAAAGTTCATTTTATTTCTTAATTAAAGTGAATTTTATATTATTTCAATTCAAAATTTTACTATCTAAAAGTCAATCTACTAAATAGAGAGTTCATTTCTTTCACTTGGAGTTATATTTGGTTCCAAAAATATTGAGAAAAAATGGAAGAGAAAAAAGATAGAGAAGAAAAATAGAAAAAATAAATAAAAATAAAGTTAAATTCAATATATTATTTTTAATTAGTACATTAAACTCTTGTTATTTATTTCATTCATCATTAAAGATTACATAATTTAAGAATATGTAATTTTTTAAGTAATTTTATTAAGAAAATCATTTCTCATTAACATTGTTTTTTCCTTAATACTTTTTGGGAATCAAGCACCTAATTATTGAATTTGGTAATGTCAATCCTTGAAAATTTAGGTCATGTTTGGTTTCCAAAAAGTACTAAAGAGAAGAAAAAAAATGCTAACAAAAATTATTTTCTCTATTTTGACCAATCTAATGAAAATTTTTAAAGAAAATCAAGTATAAATAAAGTTATCTAGAAACTTACAAATTCTTAAATTATTTATTATTTATATTGATGAATTAAAATAAATAAAATTTGTTTGAAATGGTAAATAAAAATAATTAGTGAGATTTAACTTCTTTTTTTTTGTTTTTAACCGCCACACTTTTCACTTCATTTTTTCCCCTAACATTTTCGGTAACAAACATAGCCTTCCTATTTTGAAAAATTGGTTACTAGGATTCATTTCTTTATCTTAAAACATCATATTATTATGAGTGTTTACCAAACAATCTATAAAAGTTTATTAAGGGTGAATCGGCTATTAGTTTAACCAAACACCCCCTAAAGCTTTATTTTTACTTGGGGTGATTGGTTAGGCTAATAAGGAAGCCCAGTAAGCTTATTCACTCAAATAAGCTCTTATTAGTGTTTGATAAAGGTTTGTAATAAGCTTTTGATAGCTGATTAGGCCTAATAAGTCCCGGGAAAAAGCTATAAATAGTAACTTTTTCTGAAACGCTCTTATGAAAATATTCAAAATTATATTTTTCTCCTTATGATCCACTCATCCTATGATTTTTGCATTATGATTTTTCTTTGTTTTGATTTTTTTTCCCGGACATGCACATGAAACATAAAAACAAAAGTATCTATTAAAAAGGAATAATAATTTTTTTAAGTAAAACTATTATTTTATAAACTTTTAATTCCTATTTCATCTCAAATAATAATTTCAATCAATAAACAAAAAAAAGAAGAATATCAAAATAAAATATTTTTAAATATTAGTCTTTATATAAAAATAACTATATAAATAAAGTTTGAAGTAAAAAAATCATTTATGAATTTTAAATTTTTTATTTTTATTTTGCTCTAATTTATTTTTGTTATGAATCTAGAAAGACTATCCATATTTTTAGAATTAAAGATTATCTATTTACAAATGAAAATGTTAAAAAAAAAAAAAAAAAAACACCTCTCCCATTCCTTTTTTAACTTAATAATTCAAGGACGAATATGCCAAATTGAATCCCAAAACTCCAAAACTATTAGGGCTTTTTAGTTTTGAGATGTTAGTGAGATATTTGAGAGAACTAGAGGTTTCTCTTGAGCCTTTTTCCCTAATAGTATTTAAGTATTTAGTTATCTGTTTTTCTAATATTTTATTAACTATTGAAAAAAAATTAAACAAAAAAGCAAATATAAATAAAATCACTCAAACTTATAACCTTAAATAGTTAATCTTTTATATTACTGAATTAAAAAAATAAAATGGTTGAATATCAAATAAAATAATATATCAAATTTATCTCTAACTTTATTTTTCTTTTCCTTCTACTTTTAACAACTTATCATTTAGAAAACCGAGACAAAAACCCGATGTTTAAAAATCGGACCTGTGTTGACGAAAAAATTCTTGGTCATGGTTCGGTGGCGGTCGGATCGATGATCGAGCAGCGATTGAATCGGTGGCGTAATAAATATATTATTTATATTTTATTTAAATTTTAAAATATATAATTAATAATTTTAAGATATTATTTATTACTTTTTATATAAATAAAGTATTTTAAATTTTATTTTGAAAATATGTATAATGTTTAAATATGAAAGCATGTATTAAAAATGGAAGAAACATTTATATAAATATTAATATATAATTTTATTAATATACAAATAATCGAAATGGCGTCGTAATGATAGAGTGATTCGCGTAACCCCCTGCCGTATGTTGAGAATTCAGAGCACATAATATTTGATTGAATTTTTAACAGTTATAAGTCTTAGCTATGATCTTGTCTGGCAAAGCAGCGTACATTTTAACTTTAAAAAAAAAATTAAAAAATTATGAGAGCAAATCCTTCTAGTTGAATTTAAAAACCAAGCATGTCTTGAGTTATTAAGTTTTGACGTCAGTTCCGCGGTTCCTCATCTGGATTCATTCTGCTTCGGCTTTTGTATTGAATAAGACCGATTTTATGGCCGATTGATGGTTCGACCGGCCGGTCCTATCCGATTCTCCAAACATTGCATAAAACATAAAACAAAAGTACTTTCAGCATGAATATTTTTGGGGTTTCTTGTGAATCTCCAAAAATGACAAGTGGCTCTGAGCAGCTTTGGCCTGCAATTCTTGTGTCTTTTCATTCCTGCAGGCCGGCCACATGGGTATGTTTAGTTGCTCTCAACTCAATGCTCTGGAAAATTCCAATGCTTTCTTTACCACCTCTAGATTTTTTTTTTTTTTTTTCTTTCTCACCAAACATCCACCCACCATCACCCAATCCCATCCCGAATGCATTCCTGACCTGCATTCCACTATCAAAAAACAACAAAAACAATGTGGATTGCAGGCTTCCCAGCACCAAGAAAAACAAAAACAAAAACACAAAACTAGTAGGCCTTTCATCTATGTTCAAGGCATCATCATCTACATTCTCTACACTTTGAAACCTATAATTCTAACAAATTAATGGAGAAATGGAAAGTCAATTCAACATCAACACAACCTAGGCCTATTTCAAACATATATATATATATATATATTCCTATTCAGTATTCATCAAAGATTATAAAAAAAAAAAAAAAGAAAGAAAAAGAATTTTCTTTCAATATAAAATGAATAAAACCCTCAGTTTCTGAAATCCACATCTCTCAAAATTTCTTCATCATCTCCAATCCAAGCAATCTGAGCGTATAAATGAACAAAACCAAACATTTTCTTCTTTTTTTTTGGTTCTGAATTCACAAACATAACCAAACACACTAATGTCAAAATTCCTACTACTGGATTTACAGATTCAGAAACAGAAAGATTTGCACTAACCCATTACAACAAACCTAATCTCTAACTAAGCTAAAGGGAAAAAAAAAAAAAAACCAATTAAAAAAAAAAAAAGAAAAAAAAAAAAAACTGAAACCTACCCATCATTTCGCCTACGCCCAAATTATCCACAAGGCATCACCGCCATATCCTTCTGCTTCATCTTCCTCATTTCCACAATCTTCCTGTGCGAATTCGAATGCAATTTACTCGAGAAAGTGGGGCTGCTCGCCGGCCGATACTCCGGCACGAGCCGGCCGGACTTGTACCGCACTCCGCAAGCATTGCAGAGGGTTTTGGGACCGAGGGGGCCTGCCCTCCGTGGGGTTTCTCCGCACACAGCGATACTTTAACTTCCTCCCAGTGTAGTAGAACTTGTAATTGTTTGTTTGCTGACGGTAACGACGCTACTGCTGATGCTGTTGTTGGCAATGGCATTAGCCTCGCTGCTCCACCACCAGTAGTGCTGCCCAGGGATGCCGGCCAACCCTCTGTGCCGTCTGCGGCGGCGCTTGCTCCTCGCCCTGACGGGCACCCGGAGATTCCCGCAGCAGCTCATGATGGTGGCGCCGCTGCTGTTGCCGTTACTGTTATTGCTGCTACTGCTGTTGCTGTTGCTGTTGCTATTGCTGCTGTTGCTGCTGTTTTCCAGCACCGAAATCGGACTCTGCTGCTTCGGAATGTTTTCCAGACTCGGCGGAAGAAAGTCCAGTAAAAACGTATCCACGCCGGGGAAGACGTCTTTGTTCAGCCATTCCAGCTCTTCCTCCACAGGCGCCTCCTGCAGGCGTGTAAAAATTCACACACAATCAGCGTCCGTACAGTTCGTACAATTAATCTGACTCGTTCTAGCTCAGTTCAAACACCCGGCGGTTTCAGTTAAGGGGAGGGAAAGGGGAGATTGTTGAGGGCCCCATGAATTTAAAATAATTGGGCCAATCCATGTTACTCTATTTTGGCCTCGATTGAAAGGACAAAATCGCCTATAATTAGAAATGGTTAAAGAAAGATATTTTCTTTTAAATAAATAAATAAATAAATAATGGTGGGTGATATGGTCTTTTCACATTGTATCCAACTTGCCAAAAGTAAAAATATTGAAATGTTGGCCTTGGCCCAAACAAATAAACAATGGTTTGGACAGAGAAAGAATCTCCCTTGTGCCATTTATTTGTACAGCTCTGATTTTGTGACTGACAGCTCAGAGCGATAAAGACGGTGGTGGGGGCCTCTCCCCCCAATTTAATTTTTCCAAAAAATCTTAAAATAAAAAAAAGAAGGCATGATGTGGCTTAGGAACATTCAGTGGGTTTCAAGGGATAATATCGTAACTACGCCCACACAAACACACGGCCGGCGCCTCCCCCAATTTAATGAAGGGAGGCTCCCTCGCGACTCGGCTGAGTCAACTCGGACTAAACTCTTTAAAAACGCGTTCCCACCCACCGCAGAAACGAAGAAACCCACACCGGACTCGCCCGGTTGACAAACTCGGTCCTTAACAAGAAGGGGAAACTTGCAGGATTGAACGGCTATGGCCACCGGCCAAGAGAGAAGAAGAAGAAGGAAGACGGGTTCTCTTTCTGTGGTCATCGTCGTCGTCCTCGCCTATGTCCGACGAGAAGTCAAGAAGGTCCTCCACGAAACATCCCGCTGGGTCCAAGGACTCCATTTCAAAGAGATACCAAAGCTTTGCGATGAATACCCAAAAACAAAAGGGTTAGGCCTGATGAGTAGAAGAAAGAGGAACTGGCCAGAGAGAAAAGCCTTTAAAATATTTTCCTTTTTTTTTTTTTTGTTAAATGACTTTCTAGAGGGGAAGATTTCAAAGAAAAGCAGGGGACGAGAGAGCCTTTCCTCTCACTTTCTTTTCCAGTTTTCTCTATATTATCACTATACCGAGGGGTTCTTGCCTTTTGGGTGGCATGGCAAGTGGCAACTGGCAACGCAACGAAACGAAGAATTATTTTATTTAACTTTTCTATCATTTTTTGGGTATCCTCTGTGGCAGCCACCCACCCTTCTTATGTGCACCCGCGTGTATTATTTACTCCACTCAAGGGTCGTACGGGCTATATTTATATCGTATAGTGAAATCGGACGGTCAGGATAAAAGTAGAAGCGAGAGGGGTATGATGGAAGGAGCGGAAGTAAAGGCGGCCCACGTAAGCAATGGGGGCCCCCCCTGCCCGCTCCTAACTTTAACTCTAACTCAACGACCTAAACAAAGCGGATGGGGCCAATGAGGAGCAACTCGCACGTCATTCAGACCAATGAGATGATGACACGTAGGACGGTGGTTTTGAAATGGGCGAAGTTTGACCTCCCGACACCGCACGTGGCGGCGATGATATTTTTGGAGAGTTAGGCCTTTTTAAATTCATTTCCCTCGTTAGGAGGAGGAGGAAGGAGGAGTGGGGCCCACACCATGTGCCATGGGCCCACCGATCCACAAGCAAGGTGGGTGGGTAAGGGGGTGAAGGTGGTAGTGGATGCACGCCACAGCCCCTGCCCCACTCTCCTCCAGTCACATGCACATGATATCTAAATATCTTTTTTTCTTTTTTGAATAAGATATATTATCATTATGCCTCAATCAATATAAAAAAACTTTATATTAAACTAAACATTGTTGAGTTTTTACTTTTACCATGATTTTAGAAAACGGTTTTACTTGTACGTATCTAATGTTTAAAATTTTAAAAAAATAGGATATTAAGGATTTCAAATTCGAGTCCCTTTCAAGTAATTTTAATGGGAAAAGTATTTTGAAAAAACAAATATAGGATCAAATTTTGAAAAGTATTTATATGTTAAAAAAATCATCTATTATCTTGTTTGACTTACTATAAAATAATTTTAATATAAAAAGTATTTTGAGAAAATAAGTATTTGATAAAATTTTAAAAGTTGTTTAAAATGTTAAAAAAAAAATCACTTATAGACTCATAGTATTTTTAGAAATTTCTTTAAAAAACTTTTGGTTTCAGAAATTTCTTAATTTAAAAAAAAAATTACTTTAAAAGAATTCTTCTAAAATTACTATAACTTGAATATTTTGATTTCATTTAAATTATTGATAAGATTAGTTTTTTTTTTATATATCTATTCATTTTGCATCACATCATAGTGATATATTTTGTTTTCACTAGGACTTGACCTCGGTCCCCTTCCTATGTCAGCATAAACTCTTAACTATTTTGAGCTAGATTTTATTGACTTAATAAAATGAGATTTAATTTAAGATTTTAAGTTTTATTTACATTGTCGTCGTCCCCAACAAATGCCTTCGATTCGGGGTTTTGTCGCAGTTGATTGGTTAGATTGATGATTGAAGAGCAAATTGGTAGAGGAGGTTGGTAAAAGACTTTAATAGTGTAGTACAATCATCGCTACACCGTCGGTTCCAATTCCTGCAGCAAGTCACAAAAATCTAGGTTTCGCTTCAAATTTAGTAACTTCGTTGGGATAGAGACTTATGTGAGATTTAGGTTTTTTTTTTTGTTGCGATCCAAGTTGTTTTGATTGATTTTTTTTTTTCTGAAGGAGGGTGATTTTTGAATTCGTAGCTCAAATAAATCTCTTCATATCTTTTTATCAATCAGTGGTTGTTAAAGTATAAGTCTCTCTTATTTATTTTGTTTTTCGTATTTTTACGTAGCGATCAAAATGCCAGAATATCTGAGTTTTTATAGCGTTTGGCCAGGTTGACTAACACTTAGTATGTAGGCCCAAATTGACTTTTTCAAGGATGAATAGTTTGGGTTAGTAAAGCGCATTGCGTGGCGCCGTCGTCACGAGGAGGTTGAAGATGGCGAAACGTCTGCAATCAAACACGGATAAAGTTACTGGTATGAAGTTGAACGACGTAGCTTTCTGAGTCTCAAATGCATGCAGGGTTTTTACGAAAGCGTACTGGCGCATATAAGCATAGCTTTGTGTCGCAGATAAAATACTGGCCACAGCAATGCCCGAAGCTCGAAAACCTTAGGAAAAACGCCGAAATCGTGAATGGGCGCAGGAGTTGGGTGGTTGCGGCCATTGTGGCCGTGGGTTTTGGACGAACATCAGGCGATACACCGCAGCGTAATGCAGCGGCGGCGGGGAAGCACGACCTCTGGACCCGATCACGATAAGTTTCGGCGATATGGCCGGTTGGCGCCGGATCGAGATAGCGAAGCGGCGGCGATCACCGTGGAGTCAGGACTTTTCTTGACTTCCCAGGCGTTTGGTTATTACATGCGCCCATCACCTCCCTCCCATATTAATTTGGGGTATACTGAACTCATTGGCCCACTTTTCTGAGATTCCTCACCAGTTTGAAAGTTAAAGCCAACAAAGTTGACATTGGATCGAGTTTCAGGCCACCAGCCCATTGGACGAGGTAATGAGTGCGTGAGTTAACAAGTCTCTTATCGTTTGTGAATTTTAGACGTATTTGGTTGGTTTTCATTTTTAGGTCATTCGAGATGATGCAGGAGGTTTGGACTAAAATCAGTACCAATTGGTCAAGTTAAATAAAGTGGGTGGATTGAGTGAATTGGATGTTTTTATGAATTGTGGAATGACGGTTCCAATTTCGAGAAGTGGCTCTGGCAGCCCGATTACAGTATCGGGCACATAGAGCTACATTGTATATTAGGCTTTATCGGGGTCAAATTTAGCGAGTTCATAGTTAAAAAAGTACCACTGAGGCCTTAGGGAAAATGGTATCGTTAGTTCGGTGTGGGGCTGGAGTATTTATTTATATCTGACTCGTAGAAGTAGGGAGACGATCTGTGGGGAGAAACAGGCTGGCGTCTGCATGGTAGCCAAGTGGTTTATATGTTTTAAATGATTTGGGGTATTATGTTGATATACTCTGACGATTAAAAAGCATTTTTACATATATCTTGTTTTGATCAATAGTTTGGTTGCATCTGAATGTGATTATCCGAGTCTCATATAAAACAAAGTTATCATTTCATATAGTTTGTCAACATTTTAAGCTGTGCTGGAGTTATCTTGAGTTCGTGGATGGTCGTGGTATTTGAATATTTTAGATAAGTGATTGAGGTTATAAATGCCTTGAAAAACTATTGTTTTAAAAAAATGGATCTTGAGATTTTGTGGAATGACTCGATCTGGTATTGTTGGGAATACGTAATGTGAGTAGGGGCGTTATATTAGTTCTTACGTGGCGGGTTCACCGGAGGTTTATTAGGTGCCACGTGATGGCCCGGGTTTACTAGAGGTTTATTGGGTCTTGGCGTGGTGGTGGGTTCTTAGAAGGTTTATTAGTTCTTACGTGATGTGGGTTCAGGAAGGTTTATTGGATTGCAGCGTGATGGCGGGTCACGCGGAGGTTTATTAGTTCTTGCGCGTGATGGTGGGTGTAGCAGCGGGGTTTATTAGTTGCCAGGTGTCGTGAGGTCGAACTTCTGAAGCGAGTTTTTATGATAAATTACATGGTATATGGTCGATTTCTGAATATGGTATAACTATTTTAATACTTATGGTTATGGTGCATTCATGGTACTATTACATGGTGGCTATACATGCTTTATGATTGGCTTTATGTTGTGTATAGTTCAGATTATAGTTTTCTTAACATTGTGTCGGCTAAATTGTTGAGCATGATTTACATATGTTGGACTTGGGGTAAAGTTGGGTTTTGTGAAATGTTTTTAAACGGGGAAACAAAGAAGAGTGAATGGGAGGTGTTGAGAAGAAATCTTTGCAAATAAAAAGAATGTTATTTTCCTTATAAGTATGCCGCTCAGCGTTATTATCTCACATTATTGTTTTAAATCCTTTCCCAGGTCGAGAACAGAGTTCGCCCAGGGCTTATTTCGCGCGGTCGACAAGCTCTTCCGTCAAGTACCATTACCTTTATCGCATCTACTCTGTTTTTGTTTTGTTGTATTGGACTTATTCATCTCTGCTGTACCTCTAATTCACAAATACTCTTAGAATGCTTTGATATTCGTGTCCAGACTTTTATGGGTCATATGCTCATATATGTAGTGGGTCTTTTATATATAATTGGGATATTAACTTAATGCATGTGTTTACTTCCCTCCTTAAAGTGGAGTTCAAGTATCTTCCCTAGATTATGCAGTGGGACTTCATTAGAAGCGAGACCACGAAGGAAATCTGAGGGTATAGAGTTAGGTCTGTCATTTTCATTGCCATCTTATTGAGGTTTGTTGTTTGTGTTAGCTTTCATCGGCTTATTACAGTGAGTACTGTCGGTACCTAGTTCGTCTATCATCTGAGGCATCAGCGGCGTGATGTAAACCTATAAAAAGGGGGGTCTGGCAACAATGTGTCGGCCGCCTCTCCAATGCTTAAGTCATCAAAAGGATGGAGAGGAAGAAAAATGAATACGACAGTTAGGGTTGCATACCTTTTTCCACAAATTGTGACCTGCAGTTTATGTTAATTTATCGCTTTGATTTTGGAAGGACCAATGCCGTGATTTCAAGCGATAAAATAACTCATTCCTTATCGAAGACCAATTTTCCCTGATTTTTGGAAAGATAATCTTATAGTCTTGGTGATAAAGTTTCTCTTTTCGCCCATCAAATATCAACTCTCAGCCAATAAGATTGCTTTTGAAAAAGTATTGGATTCGAATGTTGGAAGTCTAGTAGATAAATATCCTATCGTAATTTTTCTTTAACATATTTGTTACATCCCAACACTCCCATATGCGGTGGGAGCCTGGCCAGGCGGGGCCTCTCGGGACCCCGGACGGGTTACAGGACCTCTGTCGTGCGGTCGGTTAAAAATTGTGGTTTTTAATATACGGGGCTGCCTTGGGCCCAGCTATATGTGGCGGACTAGGCGTGGACCCCTCTACGTTGGTGATAAGCTTTATTGATTAGCGGGTGCAGGCCCAAAGCCACGGTACTCTAGTCTTATTGTTTTGAAAGCGGTCAAATGGCAAAACATATATGAAATCAAGCGAGGCATATCGGTCGAGGCAAAACATCGATTCAAATCAGGTCGTCGATATCTTTGTAGATTTGGATTAACATGAATCTAGTGCGTCATGGGAATTTTAAATGTATAGGCTTTGTATCGTATCATTATGTTAGTGTTATTAACTTAAATGTTGTGTGTTTTTTGCAAATTTGATTATGTGTCTTAATCGATGTTTTTGCTAGTTTGAATCAATGAAATTTCTATTTAAAAAAAAAGTCTTATTTTACATTTAAAATAATTAAAATTAATTCAAATTTCATGATTAAATTACAGTTAAATTTTGAAATAGAATTAATGAGTTTAAAAATTAATTTAAGAATAGTCTAATTATAATAAAATAATTTATTATATTAAATAATTATAAAGGATAAAGGATAAAGAATAGGAGTTCTACAAACTGGTTTGATTTAAATTAATCAATTTAGAAACTAGAAAAATGGAAATTAGATAAATAAAGCTGATTTTTCAAATCGCAAATAAGATTTAGCTTAAGTGGTTAAGAGTTTATGCTAACATAGGGAGGGGAGGGATCCACGATTCATGTCTCAATGGGAACTAGGTTTTTAGGAACAAAATACTACAATATTATAATTCCATGTGAATAGATTTTTCAAACCTTCAAACCAAGCAAAAATTTTTATTTATTGAAAATAAGATTTACCTTATTTTCAGTGATAAAGTGCATAAATGCCCCTAGTGTTTGGCCATGTCTAATTTAGTCCTTAAATTTTTTTCGAGTCCACCGCTGCCCCTAACATTTATTTTGTAACTTAAATATGTCCTTATCGTCAACAACTTGGCGTTAATAGATGGACAAACGAAATGTTAACTTTGCTGACGTAGCACCCCTCACATGTGTTTTTAGCTTATGCATGTGGCACATTTGCACGTGATTCTTTAAACTCAAACATTGTTTTTGACAAAAATGTCCTCATCCCTACCGATCATCTTAGCGCTGGTTTGATTTCGCCTCCTCTACTCTATTGAGAATATCAATCTTTGAAGAAATACCATTTTTAAGTGTTCTATACACATTTTCTACAGTCACTTCTTCTTTAATCTCTCTCAATTCATTTTCCTTCACTAGTTTGGAGAAGATGTTTTCTGTTTGATTTCTAGCTTTTCAATTCTTCAATCTGGGAGTTCTTCTATTTAAAAACTTTCCAAATGGGAGAGTCGGACAATGAATCCCGAGATTTCTCCCAAATCCATACCAAAATCGAAACCCTAGAGAAAGACTTTCCCCTAAATTCGAAACCCTAAAACCCACTTTCTATTTCTTTTCTATACAAATTTGAACTTATTTGGCCCTTGTTTGGTTTAGAAACTTTCCAAATGGGAGAGCGGAACCATGAATCCTGAGATTTCTTCCAAATCCATACCGAAATTGAAACCCTAAAGATTTTCCCCTAAATTTGAAACCCTAAAACCTAGTTATTCTTATGTAAAAAGAAATAGAGCATAGACGACTCAAAGTGATTGTGTGTGGGTGTTTTTCCTTTTTCAATTTTTTCTTTTTGGAATTGAAGATATTGGAGAAAATCAAGAAAAACTAGCAATGAGAGCAGATGATGTTTGGGTTTAAACCAGAACTCCAAGCAGGATGAGGTTACTTCTTTGTCAAAACAACGCTTCGAGTTTAAAGAATCACGCAAGCAAATGCCATTGATAAGCTAAAAACGCATATAAGGGGTGCCATATTAGCAAAGTTAATGTCTGTTTGTTCATCTGTTAACGTCGTTGATGTTAAGGGCTTTTTTAGCTACGAAATAAATGTTAGGGGCAGCGATAAACTCAAAAAAAGGTTTAAGGGTCAAATTAGACGTATGATCAAACATTAGAGACATTTATGCACCCATCTTTCTTGCAATAAAAGACTTCACTCACGTAGTAAATGTCCCCATTGGGACTCGAATTCAGGATCCCTCCCTTCTCTATGCCTTGCTTTTCTAAAACGTTGAATGCTCTGTCACATAAGCTATGTATGATAGACAAGATTTCTCTATTTGATCACATCCTTTTTACCAAAGAATATGCGTGAATTCATTGAAAATATAAAGAGGTTTTTCTCTTACGTTTTGCACATCCATAGAAATTATAGAATTGTTATTTTAATTTTATTAAATTTTTTTAAAGCTAATCACTTTTAATACAATGTAGTAAATTATCCTTACTAGGACTCAAACCCCTCATCTCTCCATGTCTTGTCTTTAAATGTTTTTTTTATCAAGAGGAGAGGCTACCCCAAACAACTAGAAACAATTCATCGTTCTTCTTTATCTCACTAGACCTAGAGCATCATTCTTTTGAAGTTTCTTCTTCAGACGGCTTGTCTTGATGATGTTCACCTATGAGGAGAGACCATCCCATGAAGGCCTTTGGGAAGGAAAAACTTGAAGACCCTTGAAGATCATCATCTTCTTGATGACTAGAGTTTTCCTTCTCTTTACTTTATGCTTATTCTTAAAACTATAATGGATCAGACCTACATTATGTTCTAAATTCGTGATATAAAGGTGTCATGATATATCGGACATGAATATTATGCTTAATTGTTAACTTTCATATATTTCTATTATCTTTAAAGAGTCGTTTTTCCATTAATTCATGATCGTTAAATTACATATTAATTTATAATCAATCTTAGATTATGGTGAGTGATCTCTTTGTGAGATCCGAGAAGTGAATGAAGATTTTGACATAGATTTAGTTAACCTAATTAAATTGAATAATATAGGATTATCCATACTAGGGAGACTTAGTAGTCTTTTGATCTTAATGCACCTTTTACACTTAGGGTCGAGATACAAGAAACTTAAGTGTCAAAGGTAGGTTATCCGATCTCGAGAAGGCTTTAATTATTACCTAGATGTTGAACCGCCTGGAAGACATTTGCATAAGATAATAGAATGGAATTTTAGCACTACATAGTAGGATTTTCCAATAAGACCAACACCCTAGGCTTTTACACCTATTTGATAATTCACAGTTGCAAAACTTAAAGGCTATGTAGAAAGTTGCTCTAATTTAGTTTTAATTCCGATGAAACATCCTAAACATGAGTTTGAATATTGAAGAAATATTATAATTTTGGTACTTAGCTTCCCATGTCCTCCATGTGGATTGATATCCATACATTAAGTACACTCTATTACTTGACTAGCGATACTCTGTGCTGCTAGGGTATTTTTCATTACTTTAGTGCACATTTTAAATATAAACACGCAAACGCCTATCAAGTTTTTGCGTCATGTTGCGGAAGGGTGTGTGTTTTATGCCAATATCAATACTAAGTGCTCTTGGTAATTTTATTATTTATTGTTTTTATTTTATTTTATTAAGTTTTCAATAATCTTTATTTCTTTCGCAGAACACTCATACAATAAGTCGTGCGTTAAGAACAGCTTCGAAAATCTATACCTTTGACCGGGAGATAGAGAAGACTTTTAGAAAAGAACAAAGTGTAAAAAGAGAAGCTACTCAAATGGAACAGCAACCTCGCACACATGGAAGCTGATTCTGAGAAAAAGAAGTCGATCTGTGAGGAGCAGGTAGTGTGCACCCTGATGTTGCAACTATGGACACCCATTTGAGACTTATCAGGGATTATGCTCTTCCACCATCGATTACTCCACCTATGATCAGGAGACCGGCGATACAAGCAAACAATTTCGAGCTGAAGTCCATCACTCTACAATTATTGCAAGGAATTCAATTCCATGGTCTCGCACATGAGGATCCGAATGCTCATATCTTGAACTTCTTGGAGGTGTGTGATACAGTAAAATATCATGGTGTAAGTGATGAAGCCATTCGCCTGGCCGTTCTACTTTCATCGGTACAAAAAGGCTACATTGACTTATTTCAGAACCTCCTGATTCCATAAAGATCATGGGATGAATTGGTGAACAAGTTTCAAATTTCGATTCTTCCAAATTCAAAGAAAAGTAAGCAAAGTTCGAGAATCGACATTAGTAATTTTTGTCAATACGAAGGAGAGACTTTTATGAAGTACGGGAGCATCTGGCGATCTTGCTGAGAAAATGTCTTCATCATAGTTTCACTAAATGAATGCAAGTCCATCATTTCTATAATGGTTTGAGTGCACCTATGAGGACTCTTATTGGTGCTTCAGATGGAGGAGCAATTATGGGTAAGAATGAAGTGGAAGGAAAGATCAAATCTCTTGAGAACATAGCTTGAACAACTGTCATGGCCATCAAGGAGAAATAACAAACAAGCTAGGGCGTATGATTTAGATGTGTTTGCACACCTGGCCGCTCAAGTTTCGACACTCTCTAAGAAATTGCAAGCGGTACAACAAAAAGGGACTCAAGAGATACACATATGGTGGAAGAAAGTCCACCTACATGTGATCATTGTCATGGAGCCCATCCCACTTCGCAATGTTCAATGATGAACTCCATGGGAGAATTGAAAATTGAGCAAGCTTAGTATTTGTCTAAGTTTCCTCCTAATCAGAACTTTAACCCGTTTACTCAAAGCTACAACCCAGGATGGAAGAACCATCCTAACTTTTCATGGAAGAATCAGAATGCAGTCAATCCAATAGAAAGTGAAACCTACCCCACCACCTTAAGAGAAGAAGTCCAATTTAGATTTGAAACTGGAACAACTAACTGATATGCATATCAATATGCTCCAATCTCAAAATAAGTTTGAAAGTGAAACCAGAACTTCTTTGAACAATCAAGGTACCAAACATAAATTTAGAAGTGCAATGGATAGATGGTCATTATTCAAAGGATGTGCAAATACAAGTAATTTGTCTAGTACTTTAGAGGTCAACCCAAGGAGAGAAGGAAAAGAGCATTACAAAGCTATGACTCTTAGAAGTGGGAAGACCTTAGAAAAATCAGTTGAGAACCATGAAGATGCTGGAAATTCTGCGGGAGGTGAGAAAAACAATATAGAAATTGTGGAAGACGTTGAAAAGTTGTTGAAGAAATTGACTCCAAGCTCACCAAAGAGAGTGGAAGTAAAGGAATCTTCAATCGAGGAGAAGCCTATTGTACCGTATCCGCAAAGATTGAGGAAAAACGGATTAGATAACCAATTTGACAAGTTTATGGAGATCTTTAAAAAGCTTCACATAAATATTCCATTTTCCGAAGCACTTGAACAAATTCCGGGGTATGTGAAATTCATGAAGGACATCCTCTCTAAGAAAAGGAAGTTGGGACACTATGAAACAGTGGCTCTTTCTTAAGAATGCAAAGGCTATAATCGTGCAGTGCTAGAAGTTACCTCCTAAACTAAAGATCCCTGTGAGCTTCACTATTCCATACAAAGTATCGGAAATTCCGCCTTAAAGGTTTATGTGATTCAGCTGGGGCATCAACCTCATACTGCGTTGATCTTCGTGTTGAAATCGGGGGAGAAGCACATCCTATTGCGCTACCTTATAGTTGCGGATCGATCCCCACCCGTTCACAGATTTAGAGGATGTCCTGTGTTGAAAGTGGACAAATTTATCTTCCCTGTCGATTTTATCATTCTAGATATGGAGGAAGATAAAGAAGTCCCAATTATCCTTGGAAGGTTGTTTCTCCACAAGCATGCCATCGATGTACGTAAGAGTGGAATCTCGCACTAAGAGTTCAAGAAGAGGAAGTGACATTCAGTGTTTTCAATGCCATAAAGCATCTGCATGATAATGACAACTGTTTCAGAAGTGGATGTGATAGAGGCTATAATGTCTAACCAATTGGGTTCTTTAGAACCATTAGAGACTAGCCTAACTCATGAAGACCTGTCCTCTTATGAAGATGATCTGGTTCAAGAGTATGTGAAATGGATGGACTTTTCTTGGCCTCGAATAAAGAAAGTATTTCAACTCGGGAGCTAAATTCTGCCGATCGATTCTTATGTTGAGAAACCACCCACTCTAGAAGAGAAACAACTCCTTGCTCATTTGACATATGCTTATCTAGGGGAAGCATCCACATTACCTATCATCGTATCATCTTCTCTTTCTAACATGAAGAAGTGGAAATTATTGAAGGTCCTTAGGGAGCATAAGGAAATGATTGGATGGTCCTTAGCTGACATCAAGGGAATCAGACCTTCTATGTGTATGCATCTGATAATTATTAGAGAAGATAAAGAAGCTTCCTACAAAGGATGCTCGTAGATGGTCAAACTTTTAATGAAAGAGGTAAAGGTGAAAGAGGTGCTAAAATGGTTAAATGCTATGGAGTTATATACCATCTCTGGATACTTTACTGGTGAGTCTCGTCCAGTAGTACCTAAGAAAATGAGGGATAATGACAAGAATGAAAACAATGAATTGCTTCCCACAAGAATACCATGTGGTGGAGAATTTGTATCGGATTCAATGAGACTTAACAAAGTAACTAGAAAAGATCATTTTCCACTCTCATTTATTAATCAAATGCTGTAGGCTGCACTAGTCAGAATGAATATTTTTTTGCTGATGACATTCTTAGATATAACCCAAACGTCGCTTCACGCGGTCAGATAAAAGATAAAGATCAACCTCTCACTTTACCCCTATGGTACTTTCGCTTTCAGGAGAATGTCGTTCGACCTTTGTAATGCACCGAGAACCTTTCAAAGATGCATGATGGCTATATTCTCATACACGGTTAAGAAATCTATTGAAATCTTTATGGATGATTTCTCCGTGATTGGTTCTACATTTGACGAATGTCTCTAAATTTGACAATGGTATTGAAAAGGTGCATGGAAACCAATTTAGTTCTAAATTGGGAAAACGCCTAATTTTTATGGTGAGAGAAGGCATGTTGTCAGGGGCATCAAGCATTTCAGAAAAGGGATTAGGCCGATCAAGCTTAAGGTCGAGATCATAGGAAAAACTATTACCCTACTTCGCAAGGGTAAAAGGGAGTTTCGTCACCGGTTTCTATCAAGGTTCATCAGGGACTTCTCAAAGGTTTCCAAGCCTTTGTTTAACCTTCTCATGCAAGGTGTTCCCTTTGATTTTAATGATTCATGTATGAAGGTGTTTGAGACATTGAAAGAAAAGTTAATTTTAGCCCTTTTACACTCGTTTCGCCTTGATTTGGGCTCTTCCATTCGAGCTTATGAGATGTGTTAATACGCAGCTGGTGTCGTTGGGTCAAAGAAAGGATAAGATCTTCTATGCCATTTACTATGCTAGCAGAACACTAAATGAAGAACAACTCAATTACGCCACAATAGAGAAAGAATTGTTGGCAATTGTGTTTTCCTTTGATAAATTAAGTCCTTATCTTATAGGGAACAAGGTCACTGTCTTCACTGATCATTCCGCAATTAAGTATTTGATGACTGGGGTGGATATGAAACCTAGATCTTAAAATTATACCTGGTAAGAATGATGGAGATCAAAGATAAGAAGGGCTTTGAAAACATGGTGGTTGATCATCTATCAAGGTTGGAAATTCTAGAAAGGTGTAGAAAAGTCAAGTTCAGATTGATGATACATTCCCGGATGAGTGAATCCTGGCCTTGTCGCATGCTGAAATTTCTCCGTGGTTTGGCCAATATAGCCAATTATCTGCTGCGCATCATCCCATCCGGGAGTCTACTTTCAACAAAAGAATAGATTCTTCAGAGGAAACAATACTGGATGATCCACCTCTTCAAACAATGACTCGCATTATTCAAGATGTGTGCTAGAAAATAAAATGGAAGAGATTTTGAAGCACTGCCACTCTTTAGAGTGTGAAGGCCATTTCAATGGACAACGAACAACAGTTAAGGTGCTCCAATTCGGCTTCTATTGGTCCTCTCTCTTCAAGGATGCTCAATCTTTTGCAAAAACATGTGATCGGTGTCAAAGAACAGGTAATATTAGAAGACGAAATGAGATGCCTTTGACGAATGTCCTAGAGGTCGAGCTCTTTGACGAATGGGGGATCGATTTTATAGGTCCATTTCCATCTTCTTATGGATTCAAATACCTACTACTGGCTGTAGATTATGTTTCAAAGTGGGTGGAGGCTATTCCAACTATTACTTGTGATGCCAAGGTAGTATTGAGCTTCATCCGGCGCAACATCCTTTCAAGATTTGGGACTCTAAGAGCTATAATTAGTGATGAAGGATGACATTTCTACAATGTTGCTCAGATCTCTTCTAGTTAAGTATGAAGGGTGAGGCATCGTGGTATCACTTGCATACCACCTCAATGCAATGGCAAGTCAAGTGTCAACCCAGAAATCAAGAAGATTGAGAAAAACTGAATGTAACAAGGAAAGACTATTTTACAAGATTAATGACATCTTACGGGTATCTGTATGCGATTCAAGACTCCTTTGGGGATGTCCCCCTACAAAATTGTCTATGGGAAGGCATGTTACCTACCCGTAGAATTGGAGCACAAAGCTTATTAGGCAACTACAATGCTAAATATGAATATGGAATTAGCCGGGAAGAAAAGAATGCTTCAGTTGAATGAGCTGGAAGAATTTCGTCATAATGCTTATGAGAGTCCTTCGATCTATAAGAGAATATCAGTTCCTGAGATGATTGCTAATTTAGTGAAGACTGAGTTTAAACCAGGACAACAGGTGTTACTTTTCAATTCTAGATTGAAGTTGTTCTCGGGAAAGCTCAATCCAAATGGTTCAGACCTTTTATGATCACTCAAGTCTTTCCTTATGGTAGTGTCGAATTAACTCACCCTGAAAAAGGTACCTTTAAAGTAAGTGGGGAGCGAATGAAGCCCTATTTCGAAGGTTAACTTGACAAGTACAAATCTACCACAATGCTGAAGCCGACATAAGCAATGAGAGAAGCAATGTGCAGTTTGTTAGTCCATTTTTGCGTTTGAACACCCGTCATGGAGACAAAGCTTGGTCAAGCTAATGACATTAAACAAAGCGCTACTTGGGAGGCAACCCAAGCATTTTTATTTTTAGAAATGTCAGTTTTCTCAGAGTTTAGACACTATAACCTAATTGCGTTGTGTGTTTTATTGTGTTTTTAGGTTATGAGGCTGAAGCGACGACAGAGAGGTAACTTTGAAAGCATAGTGGAGGCTTGGGGACGTGAGGAATTTCAGCCATGGAGTTTCTGTTCTAATTTTTTTCAAAACCTTGTGAGGTTTCACCGAAATCGCCACGACGCTGGGTCCTCAATGTCGCGACGCTGGTTAAAAAGAAAATACAGTTTTCTATAACGCCGCGACGCTGTAATTTCAACGCCACGATAAGCTGGAGTGACTTCTCTCAGAACGTCACGACGCTGGGATCCCAATACCGTGGATGTCGAATTTTAACTCGTGAACGCCGCGACGCCCCATTTTAAAGAATCGAAATGTCATATTTTTGGCTATCAGAAATTGACAACTCTAACTCTCTCTCAATGATTTTGTAGTTTCATCAAACCTCTTCCAAGGTCTTCCTAAGTGGTTTTCGAGCATCTAGGAGAGCTAAGAACAACATTCGATCCAAAAAATCTAGGGTTCTTCCATTGTTCATAAAAAAACTGGGTAAAAGACCATTTTTTTTCGATTTTTGGTGATTTAAGGTAAAACACTGGTTCTTTTTGCTTCTTTTTGATTTCTTTAAGTTGAGGAAGAGATTGGTGAGTGTTTTGAGGTTGTAGAAGCCTTGTTTGAATGTTTTAAACATCATCATCTTCTGAGGTCAACAACACATTTTGCCTGTTAGACCTTACTATTTTTTGCCGTTCCATGTTATCCATCATACCAGGTCAGAGTCAACAGATTTAGTTTTCAGAATACCTTATCCAACCATCCCATTAATACAAACATGTTGAAGAAAGTCATTTGATGTTTCATGATTTATGATTTTATGAGTTGAGTCGACATATGCTAGAAGTTATGTTCCACCCCGTGTTATCCTGTCCCACCAAAGAAAAAGGTCCACCATCCAGATCTCAAGAAGTCCATCGCTAAAAAGGGATTGGGGGTATCAGGTGAGCTCCAAGGTCACGCAACTACGGTGCAAAGAATTTTGCACCAACCTAGCGGAAAATGTTCCGAATAAGGTAATGGTCCGTGGTGGTGGGCAGATTCTCAGCGTGAAGTCCATCAACGAAAGTAATTACCACTTGTACAATGAATCTGATGCATAAGGATAGGCTCCTAGAAACCCCTAACTATCTCGAGGTTCTAAGGATGCTCACTAAGGACCGAGGTGAGTGGAAATTGAACAATGAATGGCACGCAGTAATTTCAAGGCTAAACACTTAGCCTATATCCCGAAAGTGTGGCACCACTTTATCACCTCTCGTCTAATCCCGACGATAAATGTTTGTGAGGTGACGGCAAAAAGGGCATTACTGAATTGCGCTATAATTCAGGATATCCCTTTCACAGCCGGGTTTCAAGTTGCAGAAAATATCCCTTCCAGCAAATAAAGATGCCAAAATGAACTTAGGGCACCCCTTTCTCATATATGAATTGTGCAAGAAATCCGGGGTGCCCTTAGAGGATAATAAGGCTTGGATACACTTGATAAAATCCATAGTAGTTAAAAAGAACAAATTGGGTGTTCCAAGCCCTGATGTGGTTTATGGCGCCTCGAGTCATGAACCATCGGATGAGGAGGAACTTAAGACATACCAAACTTTGTTTGGTATGCATGAGGAGGAACCGAGAGAGGTAGGTCAGTCAATCTTCTACCCAACCTCCACCCCCACCCCCACCATCGCACGAGGAGGCCCCTTCCATTCCTTCCTAAACCTTAGAGGACTAGGTCCATGACCTCACAGTGAGGTTTGATGCCTACTAGGATGAAACCCAGGAACATCACGTTTCCATTAGCCAAGAAATGGACACCCTCAAGGCTGAAATGACAACCGTGCAAAGCAACCAAGTGACAATTCTGCGCAACCAGGAGTTAATCCAACAACAGCTCGCCCAGCTCCTTGCATTGCACATGCCACCACCACCACCGCAGTGATCATTCTTATCCGTAGGGGAGTTTTCTTCACCATCATTTTCTATTTTCATGACATTAAGGACCCTGTCTCTTTTAGTTTAAAGTGACGTATTCGCCTCGTGTCGCTGTAATGTCTTCAGACTTGCTAGGATCATGTTTTTAATGCCATTTATGCCTAATGGTTTGGCTTGGCTGGTTCATGGGGAGGTTTGTACTCTATATTGCTCAATCTGCCTAGTATAAGGCTAGAGCTTAGTTTCAGTTTAGCTGTGCTTATGTGTTTAAAATAAGCATGCTTTTGTTTCTTGCATATTTGTGTTAACTATTTTAGGATGTTTTAGTTTAATAGTGTGATTGTCTTTAGGTGTGTTTTAGGTATTTTGTGTGAGTTGATGCCAGTGATTACACTAGAGGCCGCTTCGACGCACTTTTCCAAAAACTGAGTTGAAAATGGCAAATGCATCCCAAGTTGTTAAAATGATCCGAATTGCTTGCTTTGAGGAAGGGTGACTAAGTTTGCCACCTCCGTGTTTCAAGAAACCATTTCTCGAGTAGTCTATTGCATGCACACATGTGATCTCCAGCCTATATCTAGGCCCTGAACCTTGTTTACTTGATTTCTACGAGCTTTAGGGGATTCTAAACACCTAAGCTCGATTTGACACCTTGAAAAGAGGATCAAGCATTCGCTCAAAAAAAAAAAAAAAAAAAAAAAAAGCGAAAACAAGAGAAAAAGAAAAAGAAAAAGATCAAAAAATATACCTGCGGAATGTATCAAGCTGGATCATCTTATTGGAATCCTAGCAATAACTGAGAGACATTTCAAACCTAATGCCCCGAAAGCCAACTGTAAATCAGGAGCTATTGACTTCATCGCCCGCACATGAGACGTATGATGGATCCATTTCGGCGCCTAGGTCTTTAGGTTTGACTGAGCTGCTCAGGTGAAGTTCGAGTAATTAAAATGTCCTAAGAAGGCCTTAACCAACTGGTGGGGAGTCACCAATGAATCCCCACTACAAGGGCACTCAACTAAAACTTATAGGCACTACTTTTCTTTCATATTAAAAAAGAGGGTGCGTTCTTATCCTTTCTTGGTTAGACTATTCTAAATATGAAATAACTTAAGCCGTGTTTCAAAAAACCGTGTTATAAGTGTCGAGATCAAGGATTACACCAAGCATTGTGACTCTCGGAGAAAGGTCATTGAGAATCCCGGCTGGGTGGTGTTCAATTTGCTTCGTCAACTAACTTTCGCTTTAGCTTAGTTCCTTAGAAAGTTTAACAACTCCAGTAAGGATCTTACACTCGTAAAGGAGCTAAATTTTTGCAAAAAGGCGCCCATTTTAATCCTTCTCTGAGATCGCGCATCATACCTCGTCGTATGTATCAAGTGTTATTTTAAAGCGTGTTTTGTTTTCAGTCACTTTGCTTCGGGACAAGAAAGAAGTTAAGTTCAGTGTGATGATGTCCAAAAACACTCATTACATACCCTGATTTAGTGTATTTCAGGTTTAGTTTTGCATTTAAATAATCATGGTTTGTTATTTTCATTTAATATTTAGTTTTATTTTATCTCAGAGGTAAAGCGGTATAAATTTGAAGGCTTATCGAGACTCAAGAAAGAGATTTCACAACCATGCTCCAACGTCACGACGTTCAACGACGTTGTTTGGTCTTCAACAATGTTGCGACGTTCAACGACATTGTTTGGTCTTCAATACCCAACGTCGTGACGTCACAACGTCGCGACGTTGCCATCTTGTGATACCTATGTGCTAAAGCTATAAAAGGAAGAGGACGAAAAATTGTTTGGGGTTCGCATAAGGAAAGCTTCTAGTGTTCCGACTGGTCATCTTTTGCACATTTTGGAGGAGATTGCGCGTTTTCGTGGGCGAAAAACTTGAAGACTAAGATCATCATCTTCATCACTAGAGTTTTCCTTCTTCAACAGCTGGTTTAGTCTTAAAATTGTAAATGGATCATACTCTATATTATGTTCTAAATTGATATAAGGTGCTGGTGATATAACGATAATGAATATTATGTTTAATTGTTAACTTTCATATTTCTATTATCTTTTAGTAGTTGTTCCATTAATTCATGATCAAGTTAAATTTACATTTTAATTTCTAATCAATCTTAATATGGGTGAGTGATTCTTTGTGAGATCTGAGAAGGAATGAAGAATTTAGACATAGATGAGTTGAATCACTCAATTGAATAAGATAGGTTTCATTCCATAATTAGAGATTTTAGTAGCTTGATCTTTTAATGCACCTTTACACTTTGGTCAGAAAGTAAAGAAGCAAGAAACCTAAGCAAAGGTAGTTATCTCGACCTTGAGAAAGACTTAATTACCTTAGATAAGAACCGCCTTGGAAGACATTTGCATAAGATAATAGAATGGAATCTTTATAATTCACATAGTAGGATTGTCCAATAAGACTAACACCCTAGCTTTTACACTATTTGATAATCTGCGCTGTAAAACTCAAAAGACTACTTAGAAAGCTGCCTTTAATTTAGTTTTAATTCCAGTGAAACATCTTGAACATTAGTTTCAATATCAAGAATATTATAATTTTGAGACTAGCTTCCCACGTCCTCCCTCATGATCATATCTGTACATTAAGACAATCAGACATTTAACTCATATACTCAAGGCTGACAGTGATTCTTGCACACTTTAAAGGCACATTTTAAACACAAACACGCAAAACGCCTAGCAGAAGGCTTCCTTTAGTGGCATCTCTATGTCCTTCAGACGTTGCTCTTGTCTGATGTCATCTACTATTACTTTCTTTATGTCTTAACGATGTCTTCTTCCTCTGACGGCATGGGTTCTTTCTCGTTTTCATCCCAAAAGGTGTCAGATATAACCTATGGTTGTATTTCATGCAATTGGAAGCATGGGGAAGTTGGTAGAGGCAAAAACATGCGATGAGGGTCTAAATCGTCTTTAAATGTTGAATGCTCTAACTAACTGAACTAGACATGTGGACTACTTTTATTAAATTATATTTAAGATTGCTTTATAAAAAAAAATATTTTTATCATTCAATGTAATATTGATTATTTTATTTTATAATAATGGACACTCTCACTTCTAAAATAAATTCTTTTTCTTAACTTTCCTCCACAATTTCTTTCTTTCCTCAGTTGTGCTTATGGCTGATTTTTTCAATAACTTAAAATCACCCATCTATACATCTTTCATCATTTTCTTCCCAACAGTTCGTTATTTCACAACATCTAAGCTTTCATTCGCTTTTCTGCTGCCATTGGCATCGCCTGGTAATGCATTGCCAGTCACAGACAGATTTGTTTATCTCGCTTTGATGTAAGATTTATTCGTCGTCAGTCGCAGATTATTTATTTACTGGTAGCCAATTCATTAACAAAGATAATCGGATTGACATGTTAAATCAAATCAATTGGTCAGTATTACGTGAATCCGTAATTATGCGATTCCAAATATAATGCGAATATCCAACGCCAGAAATAACTATCAAATACAGGCCAGCCGATTTATTTCAAGTAGTCCCAAAGTGTTTCCTCTCCTACATTTTAAGGATAGTTATTATTTTCTAAAAATTTTCTCGCATTTATGATAGGAAAACTTTTTTTTTAAAGAAATATAGATCAGAAGCAAATTTCTCAAAATTATTTTCAAAAATTGACAACAAATTTTTATGTTTTAAAATATTCTTTGCATAAATATTTTCAAATACCAAAAAAAAAAAAAATTAAACGCTTTTTAAAATTACTGTCTAATGGATTCTAACTCATTTTATATTTTCATGTATAGAATAATAAAGAATAAGATTTTGTAATAAAATATTTTGATAATGTTATATATATATATATATATATATATATATATATATATATATATATATATATATATATATATATATATATATATATTAATATTCATCAAATATAAAGAAATATAAGTAATTTTCAATAATGTGTTGTATCATGGCACCTCTTTTTTACTTTTATTCAATTTTGTATATAATATTATAATATTATGTTTTTATATGATTCGATCCTGGCTCTTCTGTATGCCTGTTCCACCCCTTTACCACCTTTCACAAGATCTGAGGGCCCCATTATGGCAATCTCATAATGCTTGAAATTTGAGCAGTTTTGTCGTAACAGCTGTTGGAAATGGCAATCCAAATTATAATGATTGTAGGAAAACATCGCAATCAAGTCAACCAAATTCATCCATATCCCAGCTTTTATTATTTGCCTTACATTCCTTTCACACCAAGCTACTTAGCATAACATGATTAAAACTAGGATATTTTTTTCTCTCAAAAAATAAAAAATAAACAAGGATATATTTTCAGATGAAATGTTTTTAAATTGGAGGATATATTTGAAGTTTTGAACCTTCTCTCTCATCAAATGTCCAAACTTGTAAAATGATTTTATCATTTTTAATATTTTGTTTTTAAAGAATTAAAGTAAATACGATAGAATGAAATTTGTGATATTATAGCATCATAAGATTGAAAGAAAAGACGATTTTATGAAGACATTTAAATCATGAAGGTAATGGAATCAAAATTGTTTTTGATTAATTATCATTATGAGGTATCATAATTTTTGTTTTCTGATAGCAGGTATCATGATTATTTAGTTTAAGTTTTAAACAAAAATCGAAAGGACAGTTATTTATTTTGCTTTGCTTTGGTTTTTAAACTATATCTAAATAATATCTACTGAGTAGGAGTATAAATTTTACTTTTTAAATCAAACATTCAAATAGTTTTTTATTGTTTACCTTAAAAAAAAACTCTCAATATATTTCTTAAAAGAAAAATAAAAAATAATCTCAAATTACATAAAACCTTATATTTTATAAATAAAAATTAAAAGATAAAATATTAGTTTAAACCATATGCAAAAATATTATTTACAATTTATTTATTTTTTCATTCTTTGTATTCCCATTTTCTATAAAAAAAAAATTGTCATTTTAACTATGTAATGGAAATAGAATATTATTTATCAGTTATATATAGAGAGAAAATGTAAAAAGGAAAGAAATTATTGAAATTATAGTCTTTCATTAAAACATTTTTAAAAAATATAAACATTGTTGTCGTGTATATATATATATAGCATATATATATATATATATATATATATATATATATATAAACTTTTTGTTTTGGGGCATCAATACATTTCTCAGATACTATCACTGGTATTTCAGACATTCTTATCTTTAACTAAAATGCTTATAATTCAAGCCCCTAATAATAGCATGCTATACGATGTAACTTTATCCCTTCTATCCAATTCAATTATAGTATTTCATTAATGCCATATGCTTCTTCCATGCACAAGTGAGACTTGAGCTTCTTACTCTCAAGACACCTAAGGTCAAAAGAATTTGTATTAATATTATGAAAAAATTGACTTAAAATTAATTTAATATAAAAATGAAAAATAGTTCTTATTCTAATGTATATAAAAAGAATCTTTCATATTTGGTCAAATAATATAACTATTATGACAACTAAGATTTTCATATAATATAAAGATCGTTGATTCAATGAAATTTCCCAGAATGATATCCTGCGCTTAGAAATGAGCAGCTGTGATCATTATAAATTGATCGTTTTATAAAATAGCTGAGCAATCGAGTAGCTAATTGAAGGTAAATTTACATATATAAACATGATAGCTATATAAAAATAATGAACATATAATGTCGAGCAATTAATACTGGAGTAAATTATTATCGATTTCAGAAACGACTTCATGCTTGTTTCAAAGAGACGACAAAGAAAATGTAATAAAAGTAAGAGCTAAAATCCTACTTAAAACCCTATAAATACACAAGCAAAGACTCAAGTAGGATTCTCAAATTTTGTTGTAGAAAAATAAGATAAGACCACAACTCATATAGGTCAAAAGAATATTTATTTTCTATCTATAACCATAGACTTTGTTCACCTTTTGTTAGATTTTTGTTTCTCTGTATTTTCATCAGACCAAGACACTATTATTATTATTATTTTTATTATAACGTTACAAAGATTAATAATCAGGCTATTAAGCATATTTTATTAAATATATCATTTATGATAACTAAAATTAATTGTAATATTTAAGTTCATCTTTTTTTTTATTTATTTCTGTGTCAATATATTTATAATCATGTCATAAAAAATTCATTTTGAAGTAGTTATTTTGAGTTATGATTTTATCATATTAAATAACTAAAATTAAATTTTAAAAATTAAAAATAAATTTTAAATCTGTAAAATTATTACAAATAAATTAAAACAAATTTTTATTTAAAATATTTATATATTTATAAAATAATTAAGGATAAAATTTCAAAGATAAACTTACCGGTAAAATTAGTGAATAAAAATATTATCTCAAAATTATAAAATAATTAGGTAACATAACTAGTTTATAAAAATAAAAGTTTATTTGAGAATTTAAATTTTTAAAAATATATTTATATATATTTTTAAAAAATAATTTGTATATCTATTGCTTTAATTTTTTTAATACTTAATTATTTTTTATGCTTAGATAATCGTTTTTGACATAAATAAAAAAAGTAAAAAAAAATAGTCTAAAAACATCTTTTTTATTAGTGAAAGTAGAAAATATAAAATAAATTTTCTATTATCAAACAAGATTTTTATATTTTTATTGTTAAGAATAAAAACATTATTCAAAATAATTACCAAACAGGTAATACTAATTATAAAAAAAATTGTAAAATTAATTTTTCTGATTGATATTTTTCCATATAACCAATTTCTTAGAAGATATAACCAACCTTATTTCAAAAAAAAATATATATATGGTATATATATATATATATATATATTTAAGAGAGATATATATATATATATATATATATATATATATATATATATATATATATGCTATATATATATATATATATATATATATATATATATGACCAATTTCTTAAAAGATTAAGTAAAATAAAGATAGAAGGATATAGGTAGAAAAATGTAATATTTTTTAGAAGAGAAAAAACTATGATTTATAGCTTTTTTCAAGAGTTTTTTTTACCCCTAATTAGCTATTAGGAGGTATATGTTGTTTACTAAAGCACCTTATAAGCTGGAACAGAGCGAATCAACTATCAAAACTCCGATAGCTTTCTCCACTAATCGGGGCCAAATCTCAAGTTATGCTTAAATCGTTTCATGAACACATGAACCACCTTTAGCTTGTCCCGAGATTTTTAAAACTTCAACGTTCTACCACCTACCAGCATGTACTATAACAAATTAGTTTTACTCTTCAAGAAGTCTTATAAAAAAATTATTTTCAAAAACATTATATGACATCTATTTTACTTTTTTAAAGCTATGATTATTAACTAAAATTTTAGGTTTAAGTCAAAGTCTAAAACGGAAAATCAGCTCATATATTGAACAGTTTCACACTATGGCTGTGTTTACAACCCAAAAGTATTTTTTTTATACTTACTCACTTTGTAATACATAATAGTAATCTATTTCTTCACAAATATATATCTATTTAACTCGAACTCGACCCTTTCCTACGCCTGCCTCGCCGAGCTTTTTAACCATTTTAATCTGTGCCTTATTGACTTTACAACCCAAAAGTATTAAGAAAGAAAAAAGAAAAAACTTAAAACTAATTAAAAACTTATGCATTTCAAAATTATTTTAGTTTTAAATTAGTCAAATAAATTTAAAATAACAAGTGAAATAATAATAATAATAATCTTTTTACTTCTATTCACTAAAGATACTATCTTTTTATAAGGATGCTAGTCTGAAACCTCCCCTAACCTAATCTTACCTCACCTTTTTTACCATTCAAGCTGGCTCAGAGAGCAGCAGCAATATCAATTTAAATACCCTCTTTATTTCTAATTTCTTCATCTTGTGATTTTTATTAATTATTTTTTTATAATTAAACACTTTTATAATATAGTAAACTATTCCTACTAGGACACGAATCCGGGACATTTCCTCTCTCTATGCTAAGCATGGTGGACTTATTAATTATTAAATTCATTGAACTATATTTAATTACCATAAATAATAATAATAATAATAATAATAATAATAAGAAATTAATAATTAAGGATGGTTGGTGTGTGAGCAAATGACAGACCACGTGAAATAATTGCATGGAGGGCCCTCCAAGGCAGGCTGTCCGGAGCAAAGACAAAAGAAAGACGTGTTCCTAATCTTCTTCTACATTCATCCCTCGTATCATCTCCACATGTCTCACACCATCCCACCTCCACATGTTCCTTTTTTAGGCATCTGTTCCCATATTTGCCTACTTTTATAATATCATATTCCATACATATATATGGTATTTTATATAATCCAACATCTTCCTATTCATTCTTTCATGTACTTATTGTTGTAATTGATAAGATTGATAAAAATTATCTTGATTATATATAAATTACAATTATAAAGCTTTATATTCTTTCCTCTTAATTGAGAGAATAGTTATAATTTTGTCTTCGTTATACTGAAATTTTCAGTCTTACCTTGTGGAGGTTTCCTTCTTAATTTAAAGGATTTCTTAATTTTTTAGGATTTTGTTACATGCAATACAATTTTTGTGTCACATGTTCCTTTTCTATTTCTTTTATTTTTGAAAGTGACAGTATTTATAATTGCAAAGCTATATATTCTCTCATCTTAATTGAAAGAATAGTTGCAATTTTGTCTTTATTATAGTGGACTTAAAAAGAAAAAATTTTTATCGATCTGTCTCAATATATTATATGTAAATACCGAATCAAATTGCTAGTAATTTAAAATTTAATGTATTATCTGCAAGTAATCAGATAGAATTTAATTAACTCAAATTTACATATTCGATAATCCTTGAATGACTAGAACAATTATTGCTTCCGCCTGTAGATACAAGACGATCAGGTAATTCGATTTATCGGTTTCCTCGCTCTAAACAACATGTCATGAAACTCAACATAATATCAATCGAATAAAGACATAAAACCAATCAGAAGAGAATAAAGACACGATATAATCATAGCACGTCACAATAAATGAACATGCATCCATAAAAAACAAATTAATATATATGCACTTTATCGGGTGTTAAAATAATAAAACGACATGTGACTTGTAAACGCTTTCAAATAAAATCAACCATCCTCCTACAACATAAATGGGCTGTAAGATAGAACATATAAGAGAAAAATGAGGGGTGACTAATTTTATTGAACTCATGACATTATAGAAAGTGGGAGTTTTATTTAAAGGGGTTGGTAGAGTTTCGGTCAGATCCCTTAAAGCTCTCTTCTTAGTTTTATGCCTTATCACAAATTTGTTTTTACCCATTCTCATTTATTCATTCATTGCTTTAAATAATTTGTTTAATACTTAATCCATAAATTATTTGCAACAGTACAATTATTCCAAGGACAATAATATAGTTGCAAGTGTCAGTACATAATATATGTCTATCATCCACCATATATTACAGACGCCTAATCCGGACTATCATCACCGTGGAGCACGATTATAACTGACTGACTTCGTCAGCGAGAATATCTCTCGTAAGAATCCATTCGAATAGGCTCTAGGTACGACGCATCCAGAACCATCTGGAAACATAAGTGGTCTAACAACAGCGGAAATGACTTCCAATTCTTTATAATGCATGGAGAATGCGTCCGTTTAATAAAATTCTTCATTACAATGATCCGATGATTGCCAAAGTTAACCATATAGATTATAGTACTTCCAAAATTAAGGAATGGATGTCGTTGATAAAGTAGATGATGGCGACTTTACCGGCGAATTTGGCCAATGTCAAAAAGGTTCAATGGAATGGTACTGGTAGCAAAGCATTTTGAGTGTGCCACGCTGACTCTAAGACTAGGTTATCTCCTGTCCAAACCACCCAGCTGGTAATCGCCACTCAAATCAAAGATTCCATTTTTTTACCCGCTTAATGTTTCTATGATCTTTCTTCAACCTGCTTTGCCTCAGATCTTCTTTTATCCCAAGATACTTATGTAATAATATATATATGATATATGATGTAAGGTATATTCATACAATCAAAAAACTAAGAAACAAATTAAAAAATAATAATATGATCAAAACGAATTGGCTTTGAAAACTTTACACCTTGTCTGTTAATTTTTAAACACTGAACATTTGACTATGCCATCCTACTTTCAAACCATTCATTTTTCAATGATTAATAATCTTGAAGAAGGATCCACTCCATTCATGATATGTCAATTAGATGATTGTGTTGAAATGGGAAGCATTTGAGAAAAGGAATTTTTTGCAAATCATTTTTATATTTAATGTTATAAAATTTAATATAAGAGATATATATATATATGGTATAACGGTATGGGTAAATGAGAAGATATATATGAGAAAAAGTGAGGGAAAGCGAGGAGGAAATGTCTAATCTGAGCTAAGAGAATAAAAGCGCCACAAAAAGTGACAAAAAGGTCTCAAAGAAGAGACTTAATACCTTGGCTTATGGTTTGCAGAGTTTTCTGTGGTAAACCTAACTGAAGCAAAGCAACAAAGGTTTGATACCAAAAAATGATTACAATGATGGCTGAGCGCCCGTGTCACGGAACAACTGAACAATAAAACAAAAATCTAGATATTAAGGAAACAAAACGACTTTCGATCCACCAGATCCGCTTAAAACTTACAGAAACATGTTTTTCGTTCCAAACATTTAATTATGGATCTTTATTCATGGCTTGAATTCTTCGTTTCCGCTACGATTTGTCGTCCCGCGGGGCGTCGAACAGCGTTATTGAACTCCAACTTTTCGAGCAAAAACTGTAATACCGCTGCTAATAGGTTCGCCAAAAGCCCTCGCCTTTATAGTTCAAGTCAGCGACGCTATTAAATATTAATCTTTCGCAAGATCACACCGTAACGATATGTAATCCCGGATCGAACGCAAAACTCCTGAATTTTTACACAGCCTTCTACCTTATGGTTCAATGACTTCAAAATAATGAATCTACAATTCAACCACAAAACATGCTATAAAATATCAAATTATTAGTTTTTCATTTTTGACAATGTCAACATGCTGGAATTAACTTCTTAAAGGTAATATCATCAAACAAGGAAAAACTCATGTAAAATAAAGTTTCCAAAATCAAAGATTTATAATCACCATTAACAAAAGAAGATGAACTATTCATATAACATGAAGAAGTCAACATGTTCTAAGAATAACCAAGTGAAATGATCTGGCGCAATAAGATCTCAAATGAAAATGATAAGAATTAAACCCCGTTCTCAAATAAGACTGTCAAAATGCAAGTCTCTAATGTGACATTAATTAATTTCATGCGCTACGAAAAGACACAAAGTTAGCAGTCGCATTTGTGTCTGCTTGATCCTCAAACATCCCTTTAGTGAAGTCGCTATTTCAGTCCCATACTTTTGGCGCGGTACACTGCCATTTGAAGGCACGTCACACTCATTTTCATATTTATGAAAAGTCAATTTTACAAATGGGTCGGAAGTCGTTTATTTTGTTTTATTTTAAATAGAAAAGAAATAAAAAGAAAGACGCTAATGTGACTCCATATAAGAAAAACAGATCCCTTAGTTTACAATATCATACAAAATAAAATTAAAGCAAATAACTTACATGTAAACCATAATATTAGATTTCAAAATTAAGCTCAAACATGCATCATTGTTGAACATGTTCAATGTAAATTCCTACGAATATGTTGTCTAACCTTCTTAAATCAATCTATTGATTGCATCTTTAACTCATCTCTATTAGACAACCTAAATCCATGAATCAGTTATGAACAACTTATTATCTTACAAGGAATCTATAGCTTAGATCTGTTATATAACTCATAATACACCTAAATTACAAAAAAAATGATAAGGACATGAATGATTGATAACTCATCAATATATATATATATATATCCATTTGTGATATTATACAAATTAAGATTAAGATGTGTCTTCATTATATTTGTTAACTATTTTTTATTTTGTACTAATATATGTTTTTAGAATGATTTATAAAAATGTTCTAATGTCTTTATAATTGATCCATTAAAACGAATGCTTATCTACTTATAATAATCTATAGTCTAGTAAATAAATAAAAATACTTGTACATTACTTCTGAAATAATAATTGATTTCAAATATGTAACTTTATATTAGTATTTTTATATTTAAATATTGATATTACTTTCATTATCATTGGTTCCACAAGGTTTATGGTATGATATTTTAATATACTTTTATCTTTTATGCTATGTTCGGCTCCCAAATTACTGGGAGGAAAAATAAAAAAAAATAAAATAAAAGAAGAAAAATAGAGTTAAATCTAACATATTATTTTTATTAGATTTTTCGAATCAATATTATTTAATTTAATTCACTAATATAAAAAGGGTTAAAAGGGCATTTTTAATCATCAACCATGACCCAGTTGTCAACTTGCCCCTAAACTTTTTTTTTTTTTTTTTTTGTCATTTTTACCTTTGTGCTATTTATTATGGTCCTAATTAGTCATATATGTTTAATTGTTTGCTGTACTTTATATATATATATATATATATATATATATACACTTTTCAGACCATCAACTCTCATTGACATCGTATATCAATGCCATGTCGGGACATGGAGTTGCTGTCGGTGAGTCGGATCAGGCACCGAAAAATCCCAATTTCTCGACAAGTACAAAATCGTAATTTCGATTAAAAATCACTTCGTTAAAAACCGACCAATTTAGATCCCTGGATGACGAAACGATTTCACCGCTGAATTCGCCTTCACGCAACGAAGCTAGCACGCAAAATTTCGCCACCGGATACGGAGCTCGTATCGCTGAGGCATCGCAGCCGGTGTCGTGAAATGATTTTCGCGGCGTACGAAAGTCATATACGCATACCGACATCACGGCGGCGGTACGGCAGAGAACTGGTGGAAATGGATGGCCGAGGCGCGTCAATATCAAATCCTAAACGGCGATACTAACGGCCACTTGCGAATCGTTGTCACTAAAAGACAAAACACGATACGGATCATTTTCCTCAAATACAAAAAGAAGCAAAAACGGAGAAGAGGAGATCCAAAGATCGAAGAATGGAGTTTAGAGCGAGAGAGTCAGTGGCTTTCTGTAATACTGCATCCGATCACATTTTCGCCGAGAAGGAAAACGCTTCACGCGGAAAGAAGCACGCGCGATCTTGTGTAAGCCAGGAGTTTTTGACAACCCAAGAGAAAGAGGGGTTTCTCCTACTCAGCTTTTTGTATTCCTATTTTAAGCTGCTTTTACGAATGTTTGAGCTTAAACGGAAATGCTGAGTGTCACTTGTTCTGGCTTCCAAATCTCTTGGAACCGAAGTATTAGATTTCGGGAAACCCACGGGATACCCGTGGATCACCCACGGGCTGATTTTGGGTGTTCAACGTTGCATGTTGTGATAAATCACGGATCGTTTTGGAAAAGCGTCTTAATCACCGCAGATGCGGTTCAAAAGTGAATCGATGACTTGTTGAAAGTGTTGGAACCGTGAACCCTGGGTTTTACCGTTCCTGGGAATAGTGACACGAAAATGTATTTTTATGAAAATATGTATGGTTAAGAATTCAATCGACCGTTGCCATCATTAGCCCAAGTGAGCTAATTTTGATGCTTGAAATGACAATTACATAACGCTGTTTTACGCTGGATGAATTCAGACGTGAATATATCAGCATAGTATATTCTTCCGTATTATTAGATCAGACGACCAAGACACATGCATTCCATATGCACCGGAACATCCTAGACTATAGGAGTTAGTAAAAATGAAATGAGAGTCTTATAATGGTTCTGAGTATAGCCTAAAATATTAATTATCCGGGAGCAAGTAGTCCACAAACTAAAAATATCAATCACGAGAGGCCCAATTGAGGTAGATACAATTTTATAATGCCCACCAATAAAACAATAATTCTCATGTTGCTAATAAAGTGAGCGTGAGTAGAGCCATATAATTTTTATCCAGTCGTCAACGTCAGATATCCGGGCAAAGTGATCACGCATTTGCTCGAACGCGCGCTTACTCGAACATCGTGACCGCACTTAGCAGAAAGCAATTTCCACTTGCATTTATCTCCCATCGAGCTTTAAATTTCAATCAGTTGCAAATCCCTTTACAGGCACAGGATTTATAAGTATATAGTCATCCCAGAGGTCGAAGCAAAATAAGTTCTAATGTGTATTATTGACAAGCATACGTATTGTAATCCTTTGCTTAATATACGTGATTGCTTAAGAGTTTAAATGATCAGAACTCTTATAACTCATAGGATATATAGTCGGTATGCATATCGGGAAATATTATTTGATGGTTCAAGTGGTCAGATGATATATCAGATATATCGGATCGTTCGGGGACAGTGTATACGTGTATTGTATTCGGGGTAGAGCTCTCCTCGCATGTGCCGGCACTTTGCCCGATTTTCTCTGGCAGATCGGTAACCCGACATCCACTTGTATTCCGCGGTCGACAGTAGTCAACCCGAATTCTGCCTGGGCGCCACATGGATTATGTTGGTGGTTAAGTATGTCTTATTCAAGATTATGATGCTGACTCTCTGTGCATGAGAAATATATATAATTACCGGATATTATAATTTAAGATATATGAATGTGGATTCTATTTTTGCTCTTCAACCTAATAAGAGCATGAGTGAGGAGCTGTTTTTAATAAATGATGAAGCTTGTGTTAGGAAGTTACTACAATTTAATTGATTCATATACTGGCTTAATTAAGTTATTTACCTGTCATGAAGTTGATATCCTTGTATATTATCAACTAGATATGAGTTGTGATCAAGGTTGGAAATATCGGTACTTGGATTTTACGAATATATTGGTACTTGGATTTTACGGATATATCGGTGGATATTTTTATATGAGTATCGATATATCGGAAATTATCAAAAATACTTTGAAATTCATGGGAATACTTTGTAAAAATGTAAAAATGACATTAATAATCAAATATACACATTGAGATTACATTGTAAATGAGTTTAAAACGTTAAAAATTGAAGATCAGTAACGCGCATTTCACCAGAATGAGCTTTTAAACCAAAATAAGATGATCGATGTGGTCCATCAAGAATATTTAGAATGAAGCGGATCCCATTTTCGGGTGAAGACAAATACTCATACTGTAATACGACGTTATGATAATATTGATTATAGGATCGAATACTGCCACGATAACGCCTTCGAATTTATACCCACAAATTTCCATGGATAGTGAAATCGGTTCACCTACATGCTCGCTTCAAACTCGCTGGTCTAATAATATGAATGGAATGATACCGCTCAAAGATGGCGATAATTTATCATTCCATATTCTTCATCAATGGCACTAAGGATTTGAAGAAGACCAATTACAACTCATCGTGGCGGTAAGAAAATGTCATTGGCTATCGGACACCAATGTGTGGACGAGTGCCAATGTTCATGAACCCAAACTAACCAAAAATAAATCCTCATCATGGTTGTGTCATCCTATTGGTCGAATTTCGCGCTTAGTTTCCAATGGTCTGTAAATTACATGGACCAGCTCTCCTAGACCCGCGTCTTCATCTTACGTGAGTATGTGTGAAATCAACTCACTAGCTGAACGGACCTCAATGGATATTCACTTTATTTGCCGATCTACACATCCCACCATCATTTCTAGTATCACTTACCATCATCAACCTCTCCTCTCGAGCCATCACATTCAGAGAAGTGCCTGTTAAAAACCAGTCTACTACCATGTTTAACACTAATGAAAAAGGTCGAAGTGACAATGGGCTGAATGAGTCCTTAGTGTCTCGAACAAACTTTCAATATGAACTTTTTCTTATTAAACCCGCTTCATCATCAATACCTACTTCTAACATGTGCATCAATTCAAGGATAAAAGATTTCCATTTTCATCATCTCCTGAAAACGAGAGGTCTGAACCCATCGAATAATCGACATCCCTTCTTCTACCAAACCCATCTAAAATGTCGAGTAAATCAAGGTAATCATTTCAAAGAACTTTACTTCCGCCTCTACTTGCATATCTCGTGATTCTTTAGTTTCATGTCAGAAGAATAAAAACTAATTGGCCGAGCCGAGGGTAAGCTAGCTTCGATTTCTTTGTTTCTTATGGACTGTAGAAATGTGTCAGAATTTTTTTCACATGCTAAAGTATCGACGCAGCTCGGGAAATAACCTTTAAGGGCCAAATTTCACGTGAGCGTGGTTTCATACATAAACTCACCACGCCGTACAAACTCATTAATATCCAAAATATAATAACATGGTAATGGAATTTACTTTCATACTTTTAATGAGAAATAACACTCACTAGGAACCATTAAATCTCTTCATGCTATTGCTGCTTGATCATCGAATCCCCGTTTTGCATCTCGAAACATTATAAGTTGTGAATTCAAAATGTATTTGTCAAATCAATATATGTGTAAGTGTAAACAAATAAATTAAATCAATTAATTAGAAATATAACCTATTGATGTACCTCATTTCCAAAATTACCAAGGCCTATAGTAGTAAAAGATAATTTTCCAAATACTTTGTAAACATCTTGAAGTAACTCAAGGTCACTACTAACTCTAGGTCTAAGATAATATACAAAAGATTTAGAATTATATGTGATGCGTTAAAAAATAATATGCATTAAAAGTGATTATGATATTGCTTAGTTACCTGCTGCATGAAAATGATGATTTGAGAGTTTTATTCCAACAATCTACGATGATTTTTTTGACCTAATTTTTAGCTTTGAGTTCATGTAAATTTTGCTTCATTACTCGAATCAACTCATACACAAATGGCATTGTTGGGAAGACTTTGGAATCAACAATGCAAAATCAGAGTATAGTGTCTCATAGATTGGACACTAAAGTTAGAGAGCTTCTCCCAATATGAATGATTAAACATGAGTCCTTCAACTCACAGTCCAATGGTCGTCGACTGCTCATGTAGGCTTCCCATTCATCACTTTAATAACAATCTTCAAATCATCCCTCTTTTAGAAGACTTCTATATAATGTACTGGGTCGCAAATCTTGTTGCCCCAAGATGCGCTGTAATATCTTCAATTACAAACCTTTCATTTTGCAAGTAACTAACCACGAACAGATGAAGTTTGTGATCTTCAAAGGTATCGTAACTGGCTTCTCCAAAACACTTTCTCTTTTACCAAAATCTTCCAAACAGGCATATTCCGATGTAATATAGTTAAGTACATGAAGTCCAATATAAATTGTAATTTCATTAACACTTCTAGCCTTCACAAATGCCGATCTAATGCTTATAATAATTTGCAATAACATTCGCTTCACCAACTCCTTTATCACATCATCCTTCAACAAACTATTAGTAAATGTAATATTTGTTGTCTTTGGTATTCTCTAATGCATCAATTGACTTAAGAAAAATTGTATTTCCTTTACAATATACCATGAAATTTATGATGCTTAATTTCGTGGGACCGATCCATTCATCACACATAATTGTGCACCCATAAGTATTCCATTTCTCCATTTGAAGATTCACATAATCTTTCATGTCTTTATACTCCATATCCAAATATTTGTTTTTGATTTCATATGGAGAGGGTGGCTTTATTCCCATGCCTACAAGTTAAAGTGAAGCCAATTATATGGTTTGCAAACTATAATGTAAGATAATAATGCGAAGGCAAACTAAAAACTGATTTTCAGCATACCAACTTGTTTGTACCAACAATTAAAATGTTTGCCGAGAGTTTGCTTTACGAGGCAATAATTTACATATGAAGAATTTACTGATTTAGTCGCCCATCGCTTCTTTTGATTGTAACCCTTTAAAAAGATTTTACTTTTTTGCTCACTGTAGAAGATTTGTATAATGATGGAGCAAGATGAGGTGATGGATCCACTGCCTCACACTTGAGATCTTTTGTAATGTGCTTCATCAGATCGGGCTGGATGTGATTGCGAAGGCCTACCTATTGCTATTATATATATTAGAAATGTTTCAGAACTGCTTATACTATAAAAATGAAATTAAGTTAAAAGATTTACCAAATTTGGTTTCATAAACCCTTCGTTGTCGATTTCATTCACTAAATTCATTTACGACATGTCGCTTGATAATAAGCTTTCCGCTTCGCTGCGGTTCATGTCCACCGAATACATATAGACATCATCCTCCTCCTCATCCTCATCCTCATCATCAACGAGATGTTTATGACTACCCCCCATTATGCCTTTTCAGTTTAGCTTGAATTTCTTCAATATTTGTAGTTTTCTTCACTTTGGCTTTATTCATTTGAACCAAAAGTTGTCTCATTTCTTTTTCACTTCGGGAGGCACATTAGGATACTTCATGGTCTGAGTGGGAATCCGATGATAAGCAAATTCAAATCGCTCATCCTCGCTTACTTTTAATCACTATACCACAATATTGTACATTGTGTCATTTCTGCCTTCAATGTTTATTAAATATTTCCAAGCAGGATCATGGACTTCCAAATATGTTTCTAATTTCCATTATTCATCTTATAAACTTCAATAATTGTAATCAATTTATATTTAAATCAAAGCTAGATATAAAGTTATATTAAATATCATGAGTTAAATAAAATGTGTAACATATATATTTGACATAATATGTGTTCATACAAAAACATTTTATTATATTTTATATTCATAATCATAATTAAATCTAAATTATATTATATATGTAAAATAATAAAACATGTAAACTATTTCAATATATAAAGTAAATTAAATATTATACATGTCTTCATATTTCAAACATTAATTAACAACTTTTTTTATTTCATATTCATAATCTCAATCTAAATGAGGTTATGTTAATCATCAAATTAAATAAAAGGTGTTCTTATATTAATTAATAATTTATTATATTTCATATTCATAATCCTAATATAAATATAAAGTTATATTAAATATCTAAAATAAATCAAATATGTGGGAACTATTTAACATATAAAGTAAATTAAACATATTATATGTTCATATTTACATTTCTAATAATAAATTTTTTATATTTCACATTCATAATCTCAATCTAAATATAAAGTTATATTAATTATCAAGGGTTAAATAAAATGTGTTTCTTCCATTAATTAACAATTTATTATATTCTTTGGCCCATAACTTTTTTTTTGTCTAAATATAAAGTTATATTAAATATCTAAAATAAATAAATGTGTAAACTATTTAAATATATAAAGTCAATTAAACATAATATATGTCTATGTCTCATATATTAGTTAACAAATTTTTATATTTATATTCAAGTAATTCCACCTAAATATAAAGGGCTGAATTATCATAAGTTAAAATAAAATATGTTCATACATTAATTACCAATTTGTTAAATTTCATATTCATAATCTAAATCTAAATATAAAGTTATGTTAAATATCTAAAAATAAATAAAATGTGTAAACTATTTAACATAAAAAGTAAATTAAATATAATATATGTTCATATTTTATATTCATAATCTTAATCTAAATATAAACTTAAATTAATCACTAAATTGCACAAATGTAAAAAAAAAAATTTAATTAACATGGAAACATACCTTAAATCGTACAAATGATGTATTGAATGAAAACTTGAATACCAAGAATTGACCAAAAAATTATTCTCTAAGACTTACACAAATCAAGTATTGTTTGAGAGAGATTAACAAGAATTGATAAGTTTGATATGAAAACTTACGATTTTAGGTTATTATCGGGACTTTTCTTTGTACCAAACTAAACAAGTTATTTCGTCAAAAACCATTAAAAATGAATTCTGGTTCTTGGATTTGATTTTGGATCAAATTTGACGTTAGATCTTGATCTAGGCTTTAGAAATCATATATGGTTGTTGGATCAAGTCACATATTAAAAATCCATCGTCGAATAAAAAATATGACCTTTGGAACCTAAACAAATTGCTAGATTGAATCCTGGTTGTTGGATCAACACAAACTAAATTTTGGTTGTTAGATCCGCAGGTAACCGTTGGAGGTTTTTCAAAAAGCGGTTAGGATCTCAGTCGTTGGATCAAAAGGCATCAGACGTCCGCATGTCATCGATAAATCTTCGATTTATTGCCGATTTTTCCTCTATATATCAGCGATATATACCGATATATTAACGGTAATGCAAAGAATTTATCAGTGACACGTGTGTTGATTCCAAACGACAATGTCGTCGATATATAAATTTTTTACTGATATATTAGCGATATATTGCCGATATTGTCCGATTTTTCCCCCAACTGACTATCATTGATTGATATCTTGTTGGGATGGATTGACACTTGAAATATCGATGATATTTCACAACATTTTAAACACTGGTCGTGATCATAGTGACAACATAAATCATGGTATGATTTTTGTATTCTAGATGTATATATGTGTATATATGGTGCAATGTGCTTTGTAGTAGCTTCCTTATTTAGCTAGACTCTATTGTTGCAATGTGTTAAAATGTAGCTTCCTTATTTAGCTAGAGTAATTGTTGAAATGTGTAATTGTTGAAATCACTTTGTAATCAAGTAAGATCTCACTCGTAATTTATGAATGTATCAACAGAATCATTGAGGATCTTATCATCGTAACTATTAAGATTCATCATTGAAATATCACAGCTTCCTATGTAGTAAGAGGAACTTTTAAAGCTAATTGTTGAGTTTCAACCTTATAATTGCTGAGATTCATCGTTATAATATTTTCTTAGTTTCTATATATTAAGAGGAACTCTCAAAGGTGATTCAATTCATCCCAACTATCATTATATCAAAGCCAATTCAAAAAAATTAGAGTTTTTGGATTCACTCTTGGTTGCTTGTTCCTCATAGTTACTTTTGGGTTGGTTTTTCTACTTTAGGATTATTAGGTTTACAGTTTTTTTATGGTTTCATTTAGTGAGTTGATTTCTGGATTTTTGTTTCATGTTTCTCGCAGAGCGTTTCATGAGAAATTTTTTTCTACTGGGAAATTTAGTTTCAAAATCTTTTCATGGGAGAAGAACTATGGGTCACATAATGCAACTACTCTCACCATTCAGCTCTCATTAAATCATGGACTCAAATTAAAAGTCGCATAGATGTTAGAGTCATATCATGGATTTTAGCATATGTTGACTAATTTATTATTTTCAATCTAAGGCTATACAAGATTGCTAAAGACATGTGGGAGTACTTAAAGAAGGGTTGTAATCAAGATAGAATAGTCATACATTTTCAATTAGAGTATGATATCACTAATTACCTTTATGATCAATCTTTATTCAAGAATTATTTTCTTAGATTCCAAAGCTTATGGACTGAATTTGTTAATAATGGTTTATGCAAAGATACCATATATTCCCTTCGTTGTTCAAGAGATTTATGGGCAAAGTAAGACAAATCAATTTTATGAAACCACATCCCGGATTTGAGGGAATTCACCAAATTTACGATTCGCTCTCCTTCTCCTTCTCTGATATGTGTTTCTGTGAATTACCAAAGTGCAAGGTCTTATAACACAACCACTCTCCAGCCAAAAACAACATGCATGATAATGCAATGCTTATGCAACTAATGAGAGAGACAATGGTAGAAATATGCAATAAGTTCACCGTTATTCCTATAAGGAATATCACATATTGTCGCAAATTGTGTTAAGAAATCTTGCAACTATTGTGAAGAAGCCTAGCTTCACATTATCAAAGAATGCTATACCTTTCTCAAGATCGCCAGTTAACTAACATGTGGTTAACTAAAACTATTGTTGGTAGTCAAGCTATTCATGACAAATCAACCCTTGCTCTTGAAATTGTTCAACATATGATTATTTTAGCCTTATTAGCCTTAGGGCTTCAAGGTAAGAGAAATTTAAAATCTTTAGTTTGGCTTATTGATTTTGGTGCGTCTAATCATATGGCTAGCTCCTTTGACACCCTTAGCAATGTTCTTACATATCATGGTGCAACCAATAATCAAATTGTTAATGATACTCAATTACCTATTCATGCTATCAGAACATCAATTCTTCTCGTTAAAATGTTCAGATTCCCAAGCTTCTACAAGTCTCATTTCAAAGATGACAATCGTTGACAAGAGGATCAAGTGTCTGGAAAGATACTTTCGTGGAAGGGACATAAAGTGGGCGATTATTTCCCTTTATACTTTTCCTTTGATTTTGTTTCTTAAGCATGTACTATTGTAACCCAATGAGTAGCACACACAAGTGTTTAGGTCATCCTAATTCTATCGTTTATCTTCATTTAACAAACTCTGGTTTATTATGAAATAAAGATCAGTTTTCCTCCCATCTTTCTTTTGATTGTTCAACATGCAAACTAAGTAAGAGTAAGTCTCTATATTTTCCTTTTTATGGAGATCATGCTAAAAGTTGTTTTGATTTGATCCATAGAGATAAGTGGGTCATTACTCCAGCAGAATATCTCATGCCAAATATAAATTCTTGTGACGCTCATTAATGATTGTGCTATGTACTCTAGATTTATGTTTTTCGCTCTAAATCTAAGGTATATTATGTCTTTCAAAAATTTGTAGCCTATGTTGAAACTCAATTTTCTTCAAGCATCAAAGGACTAAGATCTTATTCAAGTGGCATATATATGTCTCAAGAATTTAATGATTTTCTCCAAAAACATTAATAATCGCTTTCTCAACACTCTTGGCCCTTCTTACACCTCATCAAATGGCGCTGGAATAAAGTTAATCGCCAATTCTGGGATGTTGTTAGAACTTTATTGCTTGGATCTTGTTCCATTTAAAATGTTTAGGTCAAGCCTATGTAGGACAATCTATATAATTAATCGATCGCTTTCCCGTGTCTTGAATTCAGATTTTTATTATCGTCTTTATCATTATCATCTCAACTTATTCTGACATGCATACTGTTGGCGCTTTGTTTCATTCACACCCCAATGAACATCATCATAAACTTCGCTCAATATGTTAAATGTTCATTTATGGGATATAACATTTCACATAAAGGTTATGTTTGTTATGATCCATGCTCTAACAAATTTTTCATCATGTTGTTTTCTTTGAAAATCAATTCTTCTTCTCTACTCATGTTAAGTCTTTTCCATAGATGCTTACTCTTCCTAATTTTGATGAATTAAATCCTACCCCATAAAGATTTAAACCGGAGTTGGTGTATGAACGACGAAATTCACCACTTCCTAAGCTAGACTCGTCATCTGAGCCTGTTCAGATTGATCATTCCATGGTTAATTCAACTTTTGACACCATAACTCGATGATCTTTCATAATTAGTCATCCTAATTGGTATGGTTTTTCTCATACATCTCTTCATACTACTTTGACCTTCATTCCCATTCCTAAATGTTATTCAAAGGTGGTTAAACATGGTTGTTAGCATAAGGCAATGGCCAAAGAACTTCAAGCTCTTAAGGACAATGATACATAGGATGTCGTTCAATGTCCGACTAATGTTAAAGCCATTGGTTGTAAATGGGTTTTCTCAATCAAGCTTTGTTCTGATAGTACTTTAGATCGCCATAAGGCTTGATTGGTTGTCCTTGGTAACAAACAAGAGTATGAAGTCAACTATGAGAAGACTTTTGCACTGGTCACCAAAATGACTACATAAGAATGATTATTGCTATTGCTGCTTCACAAGGTTGACCGCTTCATTAGATGGATGTAAAAAATGCATTCCTACATGGTGATCTCAAAGACGATATTTACATGCTTCAAGTTGAGTACCCAAAATAATCAATTTATGCTACATGTTTAGATAAATTTTAGGGAGTTTTGAGAATTATGTTATGGTCTCATGTTTGTTTTTTGGCATTTTTGCTTGCAAGTATCTTTTGGGTGTAAGTTACAGAGCAGAATACAAAGAAGATTTCAGAGCATAAATTAGTGAAGTGTAGAGAGCACCACGTCGCAACGTGGTGCTTCTCACATCGCAGTGTGGTGCTCCTCACGTCGCAGTGTTGTGCTCGTCTTACCGCAACACGGATCATTTCATGCCTTAGTGTGAGTTGCATCAAGCCATGGTGTGAGAGATCTCATGCCCTCACCATGAAGTCTCCATGCCGCAAGACCAAATGGCTTTGAGGACATCTAGTGGCTGCCTCCGGGGCTTTGTCACGTCGTATTGTGAGCCAACTTCACGCCGAGGTGTGTGTCGAGGTCCATCAAATTGGAAAGCCTTGTAAAGGCCCAAGTCGATGGGCCTTATTTAAAGGAAGCTAGGGCCTGGTTTCAAATTTTTGGTGAGAGCAAACTTGAAGCAAGGATGATGAGTTAGAGAGCAAGGGGAGAAGCTCACATTTATTCATCAAATCCAAGTTTCCCGTTCTTCTTTTCTATGTTTTACTTTATGGATGGTGAAACCAGAGCATGTTTTAAACTCTTAAATCTGTGGTTCATACGTATTTTGACAAGAAACTATGGAGTAAGGTTAGTTTTATTTGTAATTTTGTTGTTCGATTTCAATATATTGAATGTTTGATTTAGTTTTTCAAGCCATATTGCTTGATCACCATTAGCATGTTTTCATGATCCAATTTGAGGTCAGAAACAATTATTTGGTTGGGCTCATAAATAGAATGATCATGTTTCATCAGCGGTAATATGTATATTTGTAAGTTACATGTACTGTTAGGATTTCTAAGACTTAAAGCATCTTTAGTCATGAAGGTTTGAGGTAGAAATACAATACAACCTTGTCTAAATATTAAGTGTCATTACTTGAGAAAGAATAACATGTGTAGTGAGAAATTTGCCATCAATATATAATCTAAGCATCAAAGAAATCAAATAGGACCTCTCCATAGGGACTTGTTAGATGAAGTCAAAACCATAGACATTCAAATTAGAATATGACTTTCTCATAATCAATCTGATGTTTATATAGAGCCATACTTAGATTAGTTTTACTCTATTTTAAATATGTTATTGTGAACATCTAGATAAAGTTAGGGTTAATTCTAATTTCGGTAATTAGCAAGACCTTAATCCTCATGGGACGATACTCATACTTCCCTTTTATCACTTAGGGCGACGCGTGCACTTGCGCATAAAGGCACAATTTTTATAGACATGTTTTGCTCTTAACAAAGTTTTCAAGCTTATCATGGGATCGGGTGCTTTAGTTATTTTGATACCAAATTAGCCCTTCTTTACTTTAGATATTTTGTTTGTCTTTGTAGTTCCAAATCTTTCTTCACATCTTGTATCTCTTTAATTTAGGTGATTAGGTACTAACTCTTGTGTATGCGAAGATAGAGCAGTGATACTCTTATATCTCTCGATACAAAATTGGAAAGAACTTGTAGAAGAATCAGGAAAGAAAAGAGAGAAGACGTTGAATCAGAGTGTATAGCAATGAAAAATCTTTGAGAAGTTGGGAATGAAGAGGATATTGAGTCTAGAAGTGACTTTAAGCTCACACCCAACATCCTGATGGTCTTCATTCTTTCGAGAGCTTTGAGAGACTGTTTTACTACCATCTACGCAAAGACCCTCAATTATAAGAAGGCCGACAACAGAGCTGGCAATTTAGGGTGGGCTGGACTGGTCCGCCGAGCCTACACCGGGCTAAGGGCAAATCGAAATAGTCGAATTTATATCTGCCACCATTTTGTTAGCCTAGCCCACTCTATACCGCACTAACGAGCGAGGGCCAGCTAACCCTACGTATAAAAAATTACAAAGGATTCATGTCTACAATTTCTAGAGCAAACACCATGAAGAACATAAATGAGAACAAGTTTTGCGCATGAAATAACTACATCAACCTAAACAATGCAACCCAGTTGTTATTCCCAAGCCATTCAACTTCACCCAACATGCTTACCAACTTATGTCAACAGACTTATATCATGCTTACTCTTTTCCTTTTACCCTATCTTCTAATTTTGCCACACAAGATCAAAATATTTAGAAGCCATGGCTTCCTTAAATGCATTTGTGCAAGAAGCATGAATTCAAGTCTTTCTAAGCAATATAAAGGTTGAGTTGAAACTCCTTTGATGATCTCGGTGTCTAATTCTATTGGTCACTAATGGAAAATGATGTTTCTATTTTGCTATAGCTACTTAAGGACTTCGACCATCCCTTTTCAAAGTCTCTACCCTGAGTTTTCTGGTATCTTATTTCCAAGTCAATTGTCGTGCCCAAGCATATAGGTGGGAGGGAAAACAATTTAATGTTTTTAAGGGAGAGGAGTACCTTGTTCTACCGCCACCGTCAGAGTTGAATTAGAATTTCCTAGCGGGTTATGTTTCCCTTCTCAAGTATATTTCTTCTCTCTCATTTTCAGGCTTCTTTCTTTCAAGTAAAGAAGAATTGAAACACCATCCAAGTAGTCTATTATTCGGCTATGAAAAACTAGGTTAGCTTCCCTTTCCCTTTAACGAATCAAACCTAGATTATAGGTTTTTTGAATTAGTAAACTGTGGCAATATTGGGACTCCAAAGATCCAACTGAAAAAGAGAGGAAGATATTATCGATTGAAAAACAACTTTCATGGTAATATGATTATGGGCTAATGATTCCCTCAGGGAGGGGAGAAATAGAGCTGGAGAAGAAATGGAGAATCATCGTCTAGAAGCGAGCTAGAGATCGGCTGTCGACGAGAAGGAGAAGAGAATCCTTTGGCATGAAAAGAAAATTGTGGTTTTAAAGGGATTTTTTTTCATTATGGACTGAAACACAAATATCCGAAGCCTGGATAAGGTAAAGGGGGCATTTTTTGTGGTTTGGTAGTTAGGGCTTAGCTCGAAAAATCGAGCCAACTCCGACTCAGATGCTATGGCTCCAACAAGACCAAGCAAGGCCAAATTTGGCCTAGTTTTTTCGAACAGTAAAATTAGAGCCCAATCTAGCCCTAATTTCAGGTTAGTCAGCCCAGCCTAGTGAGCCAAGCTCAAATTTCCAGCTCTACTAGCAATCTAAGCAAACTACTTAGAATTACAAACTAATTATCAGACAATGATTCGTATCATACAATTCACGGGCTGCCACAAGAGGATCTGGGCGGCCTATATTTCCACCTTTTCGAGGTGTATGACACTATTAAATACAATGAGGTTAGTGATGATGCCACTCGACTCCGGTTATTCCTGTTCTCACTTAAGGACAAGGTGAAACATTGGTTGAATTCGAAACCTCCAAACTCGATTACTGCATGGGTCGAATCGGTCTAAAAGTTCTCAGCCAAACTTTTCCCACCAGCTAAGACGACAAGGATGAGGATCGAAATCAACAATTTCGCCCAATATGATGGGGAAACATTCTATAAGGCTTGGGACTGTTATAAGGAACTCTTAAGGAAGTGTCCTCATCATAGTTTGTCGAAATGGATGCAAGTTCACCATTTTTACAATGGATTGACCAGTACAACAAGAATGTTGTCGGGATGCATGAATGGAGGGCGCTGATGAGCAAAAGTGAAGATGCAGCTTATCAATTGCTAGAGAATATAGCCATCAATAATAGCTAAAGGCCAAGTGAGCGAGTTGCCTTAAAGAAGCCAGCCGGTATGTATGATATTATGTTATCAAATTTAGCGACTTGCCTCTTCATTCACCAAGCAACTCCAAGAAAACCAACTCAGCAAGTAATAACACCTGCCTGCTTTAAATCCTCCCATGTGTGAATTTTGCAATGGCCCCCATCCAAGCTTCGAAATGGAAATCCATTTGGTCAAATGACAATGGAGCAAGCCCAATTTTTGGGAAGGTTTCCACCACCCCAACAAAAATTCAACCCATACTCGAATACTTTTAATGCGAGTTAGAGGAAACACCCAAATTTCTCATGGAGGAGTAATTAGAATATGATGCCTCATAATATGATGAATCTTGTATAGAGCAAGCCTCAACCCCCTCCTCCACAAGAGAAAAATCTTGAGTTAGCTAGATCTTAAGCTGAACTAGAAAAATCTCAAAGTCACCTGCGGAATAACAATGTACAAAGCACTAATCTCGCAATCAATCAACCCAAATCAAGAACATAGAAGTACATTGACAAATGGCAAGTAGAATGAATAAGCAGGCAACAAGGCTCAAGCAGTTGCACTTCGTAGAGATAAACCCAAGGAGAGAAGGGAAGGAACACTGTAAGGTAGTTACTCTTAGGAAGGAAGAGAGCTGGAAGCTTATATGAAGTTGAAAAAGCAAAATGAATCAGAAGTATGTTAAGCCCAAACCCCTCGATTCTACCTCTAAATTGGGAAGCAGAAAGAAAAAGTGGTGACTCTCCTCCTCAAGAGGAAACCTAAAAAATCCCATACCCTCAAAGATTGAAGAAGAGCAAGCCTGATACCAATCTCAAGTGAAGTTCCTTTGAAGTGTTTAAGAGCTCCATATTAACATCTCATTTTTCGATGTTCTTAAGAAAATACCAAGCTATGTAAATAATATCACGGGCGATATCCACGCCAAGAAAGAGAAGTCGAGAGTATGAAATCACAAACTCGAAGAGCCGAAAGACCGCAAAAGAAGTTGCCACCTAAGCTATGACCTGGGTATCTTCTACAATCCCATGCTATTGGAAGTTCTATATTTGAGAAAACTCTTTGCGATTTAGTAGCAAGTATCAACTCATGTCAAGCTCTCAATTTTTAAAAAGCTGTTCGGGGGAAGTAAGACCGATAACCGAATTTTTACAACCGGGTTGATAAATCTCTGACTCATCTACGAGGCATGATAGAAGATGTATTGGTAAAAGTGGAAAAGTTTATCTTCCTGACATATTTCATCATTCTTGATATGGAAGAAGATAAAGAAATCCCCATCATCCTTAGAAGACCATTCTCAGCTATGGGTAGAGCTTTGATCAATGTACAAAATGGTGAATTGAGATTGAGGGTGCAAGAAGAAGAAGATTCTCAATGTTTTCACGCCACGTTGTGTCTTTATGAAATGATAAACGCTTATTATTGATGTCAGAGAAGTCTAGTGTCTAACCAAGTCGCTGCACTAACCCCTTGAGATTAACTACGCATGAGAACTCGGGGGATTCGAAGATGAGGAAGTGAAGGAGTATTTATTGTGGATGATTCCTCAGCCTAATAGAATGAAGTACTTAAGCCTTAGAGCAAGCCCAAGTCGCTCTATTCCATCCATGCAGAAAACTATCTGTTAAAAAGAAAAACCATTGTCGACACACCTTTGATATGCATACCTTAGAGACTCATATACTTTGCCGGTAATTATCTCCTCCTCTATTTTTATTTTTGAAGAAGAGAGACTCTTGAGAGTACTTCGGGCTCACAAGAGTGCCATCATTTGGTCCCTAGCGGATATAAAGGGAATTCAACCTTCTATGTGCATGCATCGAATCCTATTAGAAGATAATATCAAGCCCACCATTGAAGGTCAAATGAGAATTAATCCTACAATGAAATAAGTTGTGAGAAAAAAGTGTTGAAATGGTCGATGCCAAAGCTTTTCATCTATCTCTATACTCCGATAGCCCTCGGGGTTCGTTTGGTCGCCATGCCCAAGAAGTGAGGTGTGACAAGGATAGAAAAATGAAAACAATGACTTGATTCTAACACAAATAAAGGACTCCGTGGTGGATCTCGTATTGATTATCTAAATTGAATAAGGCCATGAGAAAATTTCCTGCCTTCTCATTGATCAAATGTTAGACAGATTCACGGACATGAATACTATTGTTTTCTAGTCTAATATCTGATATAAACGCTGTAAATTTCTATAGACTCGAGGATAAAGAGAAAACAACGCTCACTCGATATAGGATCTTCATGGCGCATTCTTTTCAAGGATGTTATTCGAGTTATCAAACCATTGTGAACATTTCAAAGATACAATAAAATATTTTAGATATGGTTGAAAGACCTATCGGTATTCAGCGGATGATTTCTCTATGGCCTGAGCTTCCATTTGATAACCGCTCAAAAACTCAGAAATAATCTTACTCAGATGTGAAGAGAACAACTTGGTCCTCAATTAGGAAAAGTGTCATTTTATGGTACAAGAGGGTATTGTCCTAGACCACCAGATTTTTGGAAAGGAGATTGAAGTTGATAAAACCAAAATAGAAACAATTGAGAAACTTCCCCCACTTTTCTCAATGAAGGGAATTAGAAGCTTCTTGAGACATGCTGACTTTTATAGAAGTTTCAAAAAAAATATTTTTCAGAAATCTCAAAGCCTCTATCAAGTCTTCTAATGCAAGGGGTCCCCTTCAACTTTGATGAATCTTGCATGAAGGGGATTTTTCTCGCACTTAGGAAAACTCAAGCTTGTGCCTCATTATAAGTAGTAGCTCGATCGAGAGCTACCTTCAAATCACGCGGTGATGCCAATGATTGGTGGGACAAGTGTTGGGCCAAAGGCGAAACAAAATCTCTCATTCCATCTACTATGCAAGTAGAACTCTTAATGAAGCTCAATTAAATTATGTAACAATAGAGAAAGAGCTCCTTGCCATAGTATTTGTCTTTGATAAGTTTCAACCTTACTGACGGAATAAAGTTATTTGCCTATGAGGGATTCCGATCATCAAGCAATCTTATGGTAAGAAAGATGCTAAGCCTTGAATTATTTGTTGGGTTCTTCTTCTTTAAGAGTCTGATGTTGATATCAAGGTCACTTTTCTAGGTTAGACCTACCGGAAAATGAAGTCAAACACCCCGAGTCCAGTTCAATTACATTCTCCTTTTCCGTATGAACTACTTTGGGTCGATCTCAATTGAAGGAAGCCCCATGGTTTGTCGATATAGTCAACTATCTTGCATCAAAAGTGATTCCACCAAAGATTTCATCTCATCAAAAGAAGAAATTTTTCTCTCCCAAGGTGAAGCATTACTTTGGAGGACCTAATATTGTACAAACATTATGTCGACTAAATAGCAAGAATATAAAAAATGAGGATATGGAAAACATTTTGAAGCAATGTCACTCACTTGAATGTGGAGGGCATTTCTGAGGTACTAGAACAACAACGAAGGTACTCCAGGCCAGATTCTATTGGCCTACACTATTCAAAGATGCTCATGCATATGTGTTAACTTGTGACCGATGTCAAAGACTTGTAACATCACAAGGAGGAAACGGTGTCATTAAACACACTTTCTGGGAAGTGGAGTTGCTCATGTTTGGGGAATCAACTCTATAGGACCATTTCACCATTCATAACAACAAATACATCTTATCGACGGTAAACTATATGTCTATGGGTCGAGGCCATCACTACTCTAACCAATGATGCCAAGGTGGTACTTAACTTCCTCCTCTAAAAATATCTCGTGACTATTTAGGACTCCAAGAGCCATTATAAGCGATGAGGGTACTCATTTTTGCAATAAGCTATTTGATGCCCTTTTGTCTATGTATGGAGTCAAGCACAAGACAACACTAGCTTACCGCCCTTAAACCAACGGGCAAGCTAAAATTTCCAATCGTGAAGTGAAAAATATTCTTGAGAAGATTGTGAGCTATTCTCGAAAGGATTGGGAAAGAAAAAATGATGATGCTCTTTGGGCATACCGAACGGCTTATAAGACACGAATAGAGACCTCCCCCTATAGGTTGGTCGATGGTAAGGTTTGCCATATTCGATAGAGTTGAAGCACAAACCTTATTGGGCCACAAGGAAACTTAATATGGATTTGGTGTCGTAGGGAGAAAGCTTCGTTACAATTGAAACGAAATGAAGAGTTTCTGGCAAAATAATACATATGAGAATGCAAAAATCTAAAAAGAAAAGACTAAGGCATGGCATGACAAACACATAATCTAGAGAGAATATGAACCTGTACAACAAGTTCTTCTCTTCAACTAAAGGCTTTGGTTATTCCTCAAAAATCTCAAGTCAAGACGGTCCTAATTACTCACTATCACGCGCAAGTATTTCCATATGGGAGTTGAAGTTAGCCATATCCGTAAAATGGACATTCATAATGGTCAATCTGCTGAAGCCGCACTTTGAGGTGGCTTCAAAGCAAGTAAGGAATCAATAATTCCGTAGACACCAAGGATCAAGAAACGTGGCGTTCTTGTTGATATCATTTCGTTTCAGGTTATTTTTCCGTGATTGAAAACCGTCGATGTGCAAGGAATTTGAGCTAACGACGTTAAACAAAGAGCTACTTAGGAGGCAACCCAAGAGTTGTGATATTTTGCTACTCATTTTTTCACCTCTGAGTTAGTTTCAAGTTTATTTCTTCTTTTTCCGTGATTGTGTTTACTAGGATTTTCTTTGTTCGATCCTGGATTTGCCACTTTTTTGGTCCCAATTTTAGGTTTTTGGAACTCCCAATGTTGGAACATTAGTTAGAAAATCTGGGAAGATGAAGAGTAAGCATAAGGGAGTTAGAATTTTTGGAATAGAAAAGAGATTGTGTTGCAAGCATGAAGGCCACATTCTGGGATCCCTTTGTGCCTACTTTAATAAATAAAGATGAGATTTCGCTTTACGACGAAATGGCCTCGAGGAGATGTGTAAAGCAAAGCCTACTCACGCTGTAGCGTGATCATTTCTACACCGCAACATGAGAATGATCACTGATAGATGCTTTTTACACATGCTTTTAGACAATTATTCACCTATTAATTGCATGTCTTTAAGGTGTTTTTATGAGCCTAATATATAAATTTTCATTCCTTTTGGCCTTAGGTACATTTTGATGAAAAATCACAAAAGCAAGGGTCAAAAGATGGAATTTATGGGCTTAACCAAGACTTCCTAGAGCTTCAAGAGTGTTTCTCAGCGGATTCTATACATTCCCAAACACCCATGTAGCCCAAGAATGCCAATTCGAAAGTACCAAATGTGTAATATATGGCCTTTAGTTGAAAGGGAGATTTTCCAAGACACTCCAGATGCATCAGCCTCTAAAATCATGATTTTCAGTATACCTAAGGGCTTTTCCCAAAATGGTTCCAAACGGACTGGCATATGGATTCTACTCCCTCTTAGTTTGTTACAGAGTCTCGAATCATCAAATTGAGTTCGAGGAGGGAGTTATGGCCATTACAAGAAAATGGTCAAATTGAGGAAATTTTTATACAACCTGCTGCCCCAGCGCCCATACTCTCGCCGCTTACACATTATGGGGTGCTCATGCCATAGGTCAACTGCCGTATCGCTACAGCACCGTGGCCTCAACGCCAGGATGCCTTGTTTCAGCAAATTTTCTAGTTTTTAACCTGATTTGAGGGCCCATAAGTAAGGAAAATGAACCCTAATGCAAAAAAAGGTTGGAGAGGCTGAAAATTGGGAAGACCCTAGAGAGAGCTCTACAAAAGGGATATTTCTTGCAAAGAAGAGGAAAATAAAATGAGGAGTCAAGATTGAAAGGCTAGAGAAGAAGACCACATTTTCATTCATTTGTTTCTCTAAACCCTCACTCTTTAGCCTTTGAAATCATGTTAAATCCTCTTATTTATATGAAATACTCTCCAATGTTAGGCTAAGTTTTGTATCTAGGGTTGGTTTATGGATTCATTTATGAAGATTTCTTTTATGTGATACTTTGAACTCCTTTGGGTTATAATCTATGAACTTGTTGATGTTTTCAGCATACTTGTGTTGTCTCATGTATCAGATTAAGATAACTTATTGACATGCTTCAATGATGTGTGAAAGCATTATTTGAATGTTAGGTTACCCATGGCATTGTGTGAATCTTAGATGGATTGTGATAGGTGAATGATTTCACATAGTTAAGGCACTCTTCTTATGGACTGTGAAAGGTGATTAATGAAATGCCTCAAAGGGTTCATTTGCCTTATTATCATTCTTGTTGCCTACATGAACTGATGCTGAAGACTAGGTGATGAGTTTGAAAAAGTGTGACCGACATGTCCGAGTAGAGGTTACATATTTTATCGGCCCTTTGACCAATAATTCATAAATTATGCACCCAATGACCTTTTGGCTAGGAAATCTCAAATGCATGATGAAGTAGACCAACCCTAGAACTTATTTTCATAGAGTAATCTTTAGAGTTTGTTTCATTTAGTTTTTAAGCTCCCTAACATCCAATATTTTCATTTCTTTTGTTAGTTGTTTTTTTTTAATTAATCATTTAAATTGATAATAAATAAAGGAGGAGTTCATTAGTTAAGGTACTTGGTTAATCAAGCACTACAAATACCCATCTTTGTGGGATCGATATCCAGACTCTTAAAGTCCACCATATTACTTGTCAGCTCCAAATACTATGAAAGTAAATATTGCATACACATTCGCAGTTAACAGTTTTTTAAGGCCATGTCGGGGAATTGGCAATAGTCAGATTGATCAATATTTTGATGAAAGAAGATCTTTCTACTTTAAGCAATGTGTTTCTTTTCTTATTTCATTTTTTTTTTTATTTTAGAAGCGTTTACTTCATTTTTGTTTTGTGATTTTTTATCAGAGAGCAAAATTGAATGGTACCAAGGAGTGGAAGATGACTTATTCTCCGTCATCCGAACTCAACTTGCCTCTATTCCCAATCTAATTAGTTAACAACAAGCTCAACATGTCTCACCTTTTCAAATTAATCTGACAAGTGAGCTTCAAGTCTAAATTATCAAGAGTAAGAGGGTTCCTACTTGAGGAAACTGCGGTCGTTTATCGAAAGAGGCTAAAACGAAGAATGAGGCTCAAGACCATCAGATATCTAGCCTTGAATACGATTTGGCAAATTTCAAAGCCAACATGAATGCATCAATGAAAAATTCGAAAAATTAGATGGGGCAAATAGTCTTAGAAATTCAAAGGCAATCATCAAAGACACTCCCTGATAATACTAAAGAAATTCCAAGGGAGTGTGAAACAAAGTTATTGAGCTATGAGCAAGAACTGGTTGATGGGGACATGAATGTAATTGAAATGGAGAAAGAGTTATCAAAGCACCAAAAAGAAGTCGCAAAGATAGTCCCGATAAGAATAGTCCCCATTGGGTTTGTGGTATGGGATATCAAAGAGGATCGACCACTACCAATCATACTGAGAAAACCTTCCTTACTACAAGCCGTGCATTGCTTGATCTTGAAAGAGGGGAGCTATTTTTAAAGCAAAAGGAAGTGAAGTTCAATTTTGACTAAAGCATGCAAATCTTGGAGAATGAAGAAAGTGTGAGAACAAATCTCTCCTCCCATCGAATAGAGGTGAGGAAACCAACTTCTTGCTATATGAGTGACGAGGGAAGTATCTTAAGCACAAAGGATGCGTTTTCACGCGGAAGCTCTAGACTCTCCAAAGAGTCTAGTTGGACTCTAAAACGGCGTTTTCTCGAGGCGACCCAATTAAGTTCAATAAGGATTTCTATCCATTTACTACCTTAGTTTTTTTAGTTATTTTACTATGTTTTGCATGTTGACCTTGTTTTTAATGTTTATTTGGTTTTTGGTTGTTTTTTCTTAGGGCATTGAAGGATTCATATTTAGTGAGTTTCCCACCAAGACCCAATTCCTCACCTGAGCCCGATGATTACACTTGATCATCTAGGGGAGTCCTCTTATCCAACTCTTAATATTTTAATATTCCATTCATTGAGGACAATGCATGTTTTAAGTTCGGGGGTGTCCATTTGTTTAAATTTTTTAGCTTCACTATCCCGCTTTAGTTGTTTTCCTTAGTTGCTTATGTGTTTTAGTTGCCTTTATTTGTTATTCAGTTTTTAGGGTTGTTTTTGGTTCATGTTAAAGGGTTCAAAATTTCAAAAATAAGAGTGAATATAAGTTCTGAAAGGAGTGTTGTTTTGGGTGTGTATTGAAGGTCAATGATGATAACTAATCGAGCTCCAAAGCAAGTGGAAATGAAAGGTTTTCTTTTTAATTTTATAAAATACATGTTTGATCATTTGGTTGGTTGTGTTTTTACCTTAAACTCTTGCCATTTTTAAGCAATAACTCACAATCTTGCTAACTAATTTTGCTTGTCTTATAAGACTTATGCTTAACATATCTTTCTTAATCTCTAAAAACTCTAGAACTTGTTTGATTGTTGAAGGTCAGTGATGATAACTAATCGAGCCTCCTAAAGCAAGGGAAAATGAAATGTTTTTTTTTTATATATAAAATACATGTTTGATCATTTGGTTGGTTGTGTTTAGCTTTAAACTCTTGACATTTTAAGCACAAGTCACACCCGACAACTAATTTTGCTTGTTCTGAGAGTAGCTACTTATGTGAACATATCTTCATAATTCCTAAAAACTCTAGAACTTGTTTTGTCACCTGAGGTGAAATCATAGACACCACAATATTTAGGAGATGATTTAGGCCATCATTGGACCGATTGAGCATTTCTAGCCAACCCTTACATGAATATATCCACAGTCACTCTCTTTATGCTTAAGTAGCCTTTTTCTTAGTGAACCAAGTATACTCCTTACCCCTAGTTTAGGTTTTCCTCTATTAAAACCTACTACTCTTATGGAATTTGTGCTTGTTGATGTATTATTTTGGAAGCTATGATGAACTGCGTATTTGATTGAGGTTATAAAAAAAATAGAGAAAATAAAAAAAGAAGAAAACAAAAAGCAGGAATATAAAGTTGAGTAAGTTTGGTTACGTGGCCTTCCTACCTTGAGTAAGTAAGTTCTTAGGGGTGTTCTACACCTAGTACCCTAAGGCTAATTGGTCTGGGAGCTATTGACCCAAAGCTCACTAAATGAGGTATGTAGAAAGCTTAAGGAAACCGAACATTGCATTACTCATACACCTGATTAGTTGTTTTGTGAATAAAAAGGAGTTTAGAGAGCAAATTAAAGAGAAAGAGGAAATCAAATAAGTTTAGGGGTGATGTGATTTTGGTGAAAGTTCAATGAGTCTAAGGAGATGGACAAAAATGAAAAAGAAATGTTTGACTTTGGGTAAATCTAAGCCAAAATATGTCTCTTATCATACCATTAACCCTAGCCTTACATTATAAGCTATTTGAAGACCTTTTGATCCTAGTGTTGTGGTAGTTCACATTGAGCGAGCGATATGAAAGGCAAACTTATGAAGTTTGATTTTCAATAAGCAGATCTTTTTTCACTCTTGTTTGCATAATTACATCCAGCTGTAATTGATCAGCTGGGTAAGACTTTTCACACACACACACACACACACAAGAGTTCGCATGCTAATTCAACTTAGCTAGATGACTGAACTTCTTTTCTTCAAAACCATCACCTTTAGTTTTTCTCTTTTCTATGTGTGTGGTGAGATTCCTGAGACAAAATTTCACAAACATCTCAAAAACATCTCACTCATGTTTATTTGTTCTAAGTCTTGTTCTTTGCTCGAGGACAAGCAAATACTCAAGTTTAGTATTTGATAGTGCTTTTATACATTCTTTTAGAAAATTATTCACCTATCAATTTCATGTCTTTATGGTGTTTTTATGAGCCTAATATATAAATTTTCATTCCTTTTGGCCTTAGGTACATTTTGAAAATAATCACAAAAGCAAGGGTCAAACAGATTGTAATCTCTATGGTCGAACTAAGAATTCCTGTAGCTTCAAGAGTATTGTGGATTCTATACATTCCTCATCCGTCCATGGGAGTCCAAGAATGCTCAATCTGTGAGCACGAACGAAAAGAAAGTATGGCCTTTGAAGCCGAAGGGAGATTTTCCAAGACACTACATGTAGCAAATTCTCCTTCCAAATCTGGGATTTTCGCGTGATACCTAATGGCCTAAAATGGTTCCAATCGTATCAAATATGAATTCTACTCCTCTTATCTCTCTATAGAGTCTCAATAATCAAATTTGGAGTTCCATTACAAGAAAAATGGTCGAAAATTGGAAGAAAATTACATAAACTGCACGCTTTAGCTGACACTCGCTACACATTATTGGCACTCAAAGCCACAAGGTCGCTAAGTTGTGGCCGAGCCATGCCTTATGGGCGCCAAAAAGACCAGGATGCCCCGTTTCAGCTAATTTTATGGTTTTTAACCCGATATGGCTCATAAGTGGGTGTATATATAGAAAATGAACGCCAATGCAAAAAAAAAAGGTTCAGAGGTCAAATCGGGGGAAATGAACCCTAGCCGAGCTAGGAGATTTCAGAAAGAAAAGGAACATAAAAGGAGAAACTCTGAAGATTGAAGGACTAGAGAAGAAGATCTATCCTCCATTCATTTGTTTCTCAAACCTCACTCCTTAGCTTTTGAAATCATGTTAAATCCTATTATTTCAAGGATATGCTCCAAATGTTAGGCTAAATTCTCAGATCTTGGTCGGTTTATGGCGGATTCATGTATGAAGATTTCTTTTATGTGATACTTTGAACTAATTTAGATTATAATCTATGAACTTGTTGATGTTTTTGGGTATTATTTGTGTTGTCTTGATTGTGGCTAGGATTAAGATAACTTATTGACATGCTTCAATGATGTGTGAAAGCATTATTTGAATGTTAGGTCACCCATGGTATCAGGTGAACCTTAGATGGATTATAGGTGAATAAACATACTTAAGGCACTCTTCATATGAACTATGAAAGGTGATTGATGAAATGCCTCAAAGGTATAATTTGCCTTATTATCACTCTTGTTGCCTACATGAATTGATGTTTGGTGACTAGGTGGGATGAGTTGAGAAAAGTGTACTAATATGTGCAAGAGAGGTCACATACGATCGGCCCTTTGACCAATAATTCATAAATTATGCACCCAATGACCTTTTGGCTAGGAAATCTCAGATGCATGATGAAGTAGACCAACCCTAGAACCCATTTTCATAGAGTTATCTTTAGAGTTTGTTTCATTAAGTTTTTAAGCCTCTCTAACATCCAATCTTTTCAATTATTTTTATTAGTTGTTTTTTTTTAATTAATCATTTAAATTGAGAGCTTAAATAAGGAGAAGTTCAATTAGTTAAGGTACTTGGTTAATCATGCATCATAATCCATTCCCCATCGAGTAGTGGACTCTGGCAGTCCACTATATTTCTTGTTAGCCCATATACTTGCTGCAGTAAATATCAGACACATGACTGTAGTTTAACAATCTGACGTTAAAGAGCATGACTCATTTCCACGCTATGGGCTGAGAATGATCACGCCATAAAGATGACATTTCATGTCAAAGGAAACCAAATGGAAGATGCAATGTGTGGTAGTTCACCATGCCTAACATGGAGATCCCATGTCACGTGAGCACTTCCATGCCGAGGCGTAGGTGTGAGCTGAAAGTAACTGTGCAGTCCGCATTTTAAACCGCAAACCACCATCAAAGCAATTTGTAATTCCTATTCTGCAACTCTCATTCTCCACACCCAATCAACCCCTTCCCAAAACACCAGTTGATCTCACCCAAGCCCTCTTCTCCTCTTTTTCTCCACTTCCCCTTCCCCTTCCATTCTCTCTCCACCAAGGAACAACCGACCCATTCTCTCTCACCATCCCAAATCCCCCATTTTCCAAACTCTTATTTCCCCCACCCAAACAGATATAACATAAGATTTGAAGGCCTAGATTTTTTTTGTTCTTTCTCTTGATTCAAAGTGTGCTTGGGTTGTTATGGTGAGCTTAGGCTCAAGTTTATGTAATTTGAATGATTTTTCAAACCCTTGGTAGCTCTTCCAAGCAAAGACTCTCAAGCCGCAAGCCAAGTGTTCGACAAATTTCCATAATGAATCTCTAAGGCTAGAGTTGCATCTAATTGATCCAATTCTCTACAACATCTGTTAAAAGAACATCAAGGCACTACAAGCTCCTATTCAAGCTGTGTCCTAGCCACTTGACAAGCTTGCTCATATGGCACCAAAGAAGAGTGCAGAAAGAAGGGTACTTCATCCTCCTCACCGTAGATTCGATCCCCTCAAAGTTCAGCGCCGCCAAGAAGCTACGAAGAAGTATACAAAGCTAGTGTTTCTCAACTACAACAGAGAAAGAGGGTTTGTCAAACCTAATGGGATATTAAGATAGAAATTTCCAATGAAGTGGATAGACTATGAGTCCATGTAAGCACCCTAAACCCGTAGTAGTTCATGTTCTAATTTAAGAAAATTTATGTGGAGAGATGGATGAACCGATCTTTGTTCGAGGTAAATGGGTTCCGTTTGGAAAGAAATAGATCAATGAAGAATTTCGAGCACTAGCACAACGCCCTAACTATAATACCATTCCGGCCCTCATCTTACAGAGGGTACTGTCATAGAAGAAACGAGTGGCGTAAATCCTTCCAACTAAAGGATTATCCTACCTAGGAAAACAATGGAACCATTTCATAACAGCCAAAATCATACTGAGTGGAAACATTTTCGAGGTAAACAAAGAAAAGGCTATATATCTCTATGCTATTATGGAGGACATTAAGTTTGATGTGGGCGAGGCTATAACAATGTCTAATTAATAGTCACGGTGCTGAAAACATAACTCGGGACACCCATCATTGATATTAGAGCTTTGTAAGAAACAGGAGTCCCATTCATTAAATATCGAGGAAATCAGAAGTTTACGGAAATAACAATTAAGCTTCTGATTTACTACATAGAGAACAAATATCCAAACTTCAGGTGACCTTCCAACAGAGAAGGACCTGCATTTAGCCTAAACAAACAGAATCTAAGGATGCAAAGAGACAGGAAGAGGAAAAAGACGAAATGTATTTATTTAGGGATCAACACGATTATGGGCATATGGAATGCCCTTTTGAATAGACAACTTGGTAGAGAGGGATGTTCGAACAGTTGTTGGCCAACCAGTCTACACTCATGGCTAGCCAAGCCTTGTTGAGCCAACGTCGGGATGTTCTACAACACAATGTGAGGGAGATCAACACCTCTATGAGAACAATGCTATCTCATCCATCCATGACACAAGCAGGTGCCCCAGTCCCATCGGAGCTTTTTTCCATGCCACCATGGGAATCAACTGCACCGTCTCCTTCGTAACTCCGTTGGGTGGAAAATGATGATCGGGACATCATCCTCGCTGGGAGCCCTTCCTCTTTTGTATTTCATTCACTGTCTCATTGAGGGCAATGAGTTGTTTAATTTGTGGGGGAGGGGGGGAATTATGATGGGTACCAGTTCAGGAGTTCAGTTAGTTGTCTTTTGTAGTGTTTAATGTTTAGGGAATTTTATTTGTTAGCCTTGCTATAGTTAAGTGTGTTTTGTTTTGTCTCTGGCATGTTTCAGGTGGCTCCAGTGTCAAGTCAGGTGCCTTCATTCTTAGAATCTTGTGTGTTGGGTTGCATGTTGTCATTATCGTTGCTATTCTGCTACCTTATTCCTGTCGTGTGGTTGGTTGGCATGTAAAAACTGTTGGGAGAATGTCATGACATGTTGCTTTATTCAGTTAGTCATTATAAAAACCTGGGACACCTTTGCATCTTTGTATCTAAGTATGACTTTGTCTTGCGGCTATGAGAGGCTTAGAATGAAGAGCCTCCTTGTATTTCAAGGTATCCCTTCCTTTTAGAGCTTTTGCACACACACACTTCAGGTCTCTTTTGTACACAATTGGTTTTAGTCTCTTCCCTTAAATTCACCGACTAAAGCCTTAATTTCCCATCATGTTGGGACACCTAAAATAAAGAGGGCCAACAAGCCCCCATAGTTGCAAAACAAAGAAAAAAAAAGAAAAACAAAGAGATAGAGAAATAAATGAGTTGAACCAATAGGAATCCTGTGCACAACCGGGCGGGCCTCTCAAAGCCTAATGCATTGAGCCAACTAGCCGGGAGTCGTTAACTTCACTATCTGTTACATAGGACAAAAGGTGGTTCAATATCACAAGTAAGTGCCTTGGTTTTCTAGTTGAGTGTTTTGGGTGACGTTCAAGGGAAACTTAATGGTTGGTGCCCTTAACCAACTAGTGGAGAGTCACTAATGGATCCCCACCATGTGACACCTCCAAGATCTCCCTGCATTTACATCGCTTTGCTTAAGGCCTGCGGTTGTGAAAAAAGGTGCATTATCGACCTATTTTTGGTTAATCTCTTTCATGTTTGGGTGAGCTAGGTCCAGTTGAAGAGTACCTTGAAACCTTTGGGTTTATTTGAGATAAGTGCATGCCATTTTCATTGAGTTTCCCTAGGAAGGATTCGTTGAAAGCTCGGGGGAAAAAATTACCTTGATCACCATGCCTTGAGATGCCATATTCTTTATAGAATTTAAATGTGTTGGGATCCCAAGTTTATGTTGTCGTGTCATTAAAGCTTTTCCATGATAATCTCCGAAATTGTTGTTGGCGCCAGCTACCATTTTCTTTGTGTGTTATCAGTGTGATTGTTTCTTAATGTGTTTAATATATTGTCTGTGTTAAGTCTTCCTTTGCTTAAGGACAAGCAAGGACTTAAGTTTAAGGGTGTGTTGAGTACCTAAAATACTCAACTTATCCTGCATGTTTAGGTAAATTTTAGGGAGTTTTGAGAATTATGTTATGGTTTCATGTCTGTTTTTTTAGCATTTTTGCTTGCAGGTAACTTTTGGGTGTAAGCTGCAGAAGATGTGTATTGTAGAGCAGAATGAGAGAAGATTTCATAGCAAAACTTAGTGAAGTGTAGAGAGCACCATGCCACAACGTGATGCTCCTCATGCTGCAGCATGGATCCTTTCACGCCTTGGTGTGACTTGCATCATGTCGTGGCATGAATCTCCACGTTGAAACGCCAAATGGCTTCGAGGACATCCAATAGCTACCCAGTTTTGTCATGCTGCAGTGTGAGCCAACTCATGCTAAGGCATGGGTGTTAAGGCCCATCAAATTGTAAAGCCCAACTCAGCTCATATTGACGAGGCCTATTTAAAGGAAGATAGACTCCATTTTTCGGGGGACTTTGAGATGAGAGCAAACTTGGAAGGAAGGCAAGAACTAGAGAGAAAGGGGAGAAGCTCACATTTCTTAATCAAATCCAAGTTTTCCTTTCTTTTTTTCTATGTTTTCTTTTGCCTTGTGGATGGTAAACCCCTCTAGCATGTTTTAAATTCTTAAATCTAGGGTTTTGATATAGTTTGAAAAGAAGCTATGGAGTAAGGTTTTATTTGTAATTTTTGTTGTTTGGATTTTAATATATTGATTGTTTGATTTAGTTTTTGCGCTTTTGATGTTGCTTTGATCACCATTAGCATGTTTTGTGACCCAATTTGGAGGTTGAGAAACAATTATCAAGTTAGACCATAAATAGGAACATCATGTCAGAGATGTTTCAGGGGTTACATGTGGTTTGTTAGATTTCTAAGACTTAAAGAATCTATAGTCATGAGGGTTTGAAGTAGAAATACAATACAACACTACAAGAAATTCACAGTTTACCAAATGATTAAATATCGTTGGTAATTACCGACGTAATATTGATAGAACAAGGCATATTATTTTTTCACCAACTTTAGGTACCATTTACTACTGCATCACCTTTGGAAAATTCTACCGATATATGCTTCTGCTCATATGTAATTTTCGCGCCATATGTGCGCCTAACTTTTACCTATAAATTACCTTACTTGATATCGACCGGGAATTTACTGGCGGATAGTCTTCCATAGGTAAATTAGTTTTAGAAATCATTGTTTTACTTTTACTTCATTTACTGATGGAACTTTTTTTCAGTAAAAATATTTTTTTTTTAATTTAATAAAAGTTACCACAAAGTAATCTCACGGTAAACGTTTTATTAATTTTTAATATGATTATTATTTTTTTAAATGATTTTTAAAAAAGCAGAACTTTTGCTCTACTTGAAACGCATCATTTTAGGGCTTTACATTTCAGCGCCACCACCAACAAAAAACACTTCAGCGCCAAATTAGGGAAGCAAAAACCCTATTTTCTCTCTAGCTCACTTTGCAACTTTCCTTTCTCAATTGAGAGAATACATTGTGAAGCATTCTTCAAGTATCCTACAAGGAGAGGCTGTGATGGTTGAATAATAAACGATATTTTCTTTATTCTTATTCATTAGGAGGTCAGTTATTTGAAGAAAGAGAAGCAACAACTAACATAGAAACTAGGTGATACAGATACTAAGAAATTGTTGGATAAAAAGACTATATTTTTGCCTTGTCCTTGCCAAATTTATTAGGTTCTTTCAATTCCTTCTTTTTTTTCCCTTTTAGGTAATTAAGTTTTCAATTTTATTGCATGAGTTTAATTCAAAATTGTAAACTCTAAGAAAATTTAATTTTAAAATTCAGAAATATAATTTCACTAAAACCCGAATTTTTCTAGATATCTTAAGATGAAATGGACTTCACCGCTGAAATCGTCCCGCAAAATCTACCCACAATGTCGATCTCTCGTCGAATCTCGAGATCTGGCCTAATTTCACATTTTCGAGACGACCTGGTGGGAGACGAGACACTCGCACCTCGTGAGTGGCTTAAGAGGCACCAAGTGTCAAGCTGTGAGCAAGTCAAACAAACGAAATTTCGGCAGTAGCCATGTGTGATATGCAGATCATGTCATTGGTATGGCATCTATATTACTGAGCAATGATAAGGAAAACTGGGCTTGTTCCCACTAGAATTCCTGGACATTGCATCGAGGATTACAGTCCTCTGTCCTTAATCCCACCAAATGGGTCGAGGAGGGAAGAGAGAGGAGAAAGAGCAAACCGTGAGTGAGAGAGACTTAGAGAGAGAGCGCTTCACTCTTCTCTTCTGGGGATTTTCCTACGACCCATCCAAAGAACCCAAAATGTATAAGAAGAAGAAATCGTCTTACGCCATGGTGTCTACGCTGCGACACTTGGCTTGCTGAGTCGATAACTCCCGGAGGAGGGGCTTCTCCTATCAGCTTTTATTCTTTCACAAGAAATTCACGATTCTCGAAGGCTGCTGAGGTCGAAACTACTGACGATTTCGGCTCCAAAGAAGTGGAACCGAGGTTTGATATGAAGGTCGTCTACGACAGCCCATCGACCGCTTCGGACTCGTTAAAACATTCCGATTTATGTGTCGAACTAAAACATCAATGCGACTCTGCTTAAATGAATTCGCGAATTTGTATTTGGAAAAACAATACGTTAATGCATTTTAATTTAATTATAATACAGAGGCTTGAATTATATGAAATATAATCAGGTGTGAGCCATTGAAATTAAGTTGTTTATTAACCCATGCGAGCTAATTTCGATGTTATTTCCATGAATAAATAACATGCGATTAGTATGTGAATTTTGCTGATATATTAATACGAATGTCGCGAACGGCATATCGTATTTCCTTATACGCACTGTAACCTGTAGAATAAAGGCGCTGAGCGCATGACATGAAAGAAAAAGGAAAATGGTTGTGAAAGGAACTTCAAAGAAAGATTTCCGGAGAATTGGGTTGGGAAATTGTCCAACAATTCACGTTGGAGGGGCCCATGAATTATTTCGGAGAGTTATCCAACAAATTCACCTCGAAGGGTTGTCCAATATATTTTACCGAAACTCGAAAGCATGTTTTTGAGGACAAACACCTTTTGTTTTGAAAACAATGTTTTTCTCACATTTGGCTTAGGCATGTGAAGCCGAGTCGTTGAGGGCTCGAGAAGCCGGAAATACGAAATACATTCTCATCATATCAGGCAGAGATATTCCGCGAGATCGCGCATTTTCTCACGCGTCGGCTACAATATACGCGCATCTCGTGGGGAGTAACCCATGCAGCAGACATCACCACTGGCATCGCTTCACCCCGTCGATGAACATTATTTCGTGTATTGTGGAGTGAGTTTCAAAAGACATATACACAATTAGAGTTACCTTTAAGTAAGAAAGCTTGACAAGGCTTAATTATATTTTCAGAAACATGTATTATAATTCTTAATTTTAATAGCATGTTTAGATAAGAGCGACGAATAATCCTTGAAACTATCATGGATATAGTCGGATATATTTTTGCTAATATGTCATACGTGGGCTGGTGTGGCTATTTTTACTTCACGTGTGGGTCTCACGATATGAGACACAAGCTTTCCACACAAGTTGATGCTGGTCAACTGACACCCTGGATTTTGGGAGTCACAAAAATATTGCTTGGGGGACAAAAATTAATAAATATATAAAAATATTGTTTCTACACTAGTTAAAGCATATTCAAATAGTTAAAAAAAATTATTTTAATTGTTAAACAAAAAGGCAAATAAAATTATTTTTATGATATATTTATTTAAATAAAGATAAATCATACTTAAAACATAAATTCTTTTTTATGCCAACAAAGGTCTAACTCAATAGATAAGGGTTTGAGGAGGAATATGAACGGCTGTGCTCAGTTTCCACGAACATAACACTGCATCGATTAAACGGGTTTTTTTAAATACCTTAACACTTCACTGGTACTGTAGTACACCCGCTTACATCGGGTCCTCGAACACCTGACCTCCCCTCCTTATGCCCTACCTTTTCAAAACTTTGAGCGTTCATTCACATGAGCTAGGTATGATGAACAACACTTTAAGTTACAATGTAAGTAAATGGCAAGTGATTAGATGTCAAAAAAATAGAAATATACATTTTATCAAATATATTTGAAGTCGTTCATTAAAATTTTTTAGTAATTTTATTTAGCCTTGAATATTCAAATCAACTTTAAAAAAATAAATATATCTTTAATAAATTTTTTCCAAAACACTCCCACTCTCTTTCCCCTCCTTCTAGCTTTTGAGAAACCCCTTACCCTCTACATCTTTCTACCTCTCAATTCCATCTCTCACACAAAACCCACCATTTCTACCCCTCGGGTCCTTTTTTCTCGCTCCCGACAAAACTTTCCCCACTCTTTATATTCAAGCCTCAACTCCTCCCACTTTCTCTCTCTAATTTTTTTCTCTTTCTTCCTCCCACCCTCCCTCCCACTACCCTATCCCTTCTGCCTCATATTTGATTTGTCTGATTTATTCACCCATTTGACTCAGAGAACACTCCAAAATCTGCCCCAGTGAGGTGCATGAGGCCACCTGCCTTCAAACCCACACTGGTAAAGTCTTACCAAATAATGAATCTCATTGGTATTTATTTTTGTTTCATCCGTTCTTCAAATTTACGACAGAAGAAATCCCTAAAGTCAAGATCCAACCTTTCTCGATAAATGTTTGAGCGTGATAAATGATGGATCTGATAAGTAAGCTATTGATTTAGGGGATTTTAACTTGGTCAAATATGAAACACTGTTTGCAAATTGGATTCTATGACTTTACTTCTGAGTGAATATTTTGTTTTTATCATGCTTTATTATTATAATTTTTTGTTTTTGAGAATAATCTTATTACAAGGAAAGGAAATGAGAAAATAAAAAAACAAAATTTTTGAGGATGTTAGATATCCTGGGGAATAACTGAGGAATAAGACAATAATGATTTGTAAAGATTAGCAACCAATTCAGGAGTGGGGAGTTCTATTTTGAGATGTTTGGGCTTGATTTAAGAGGGATAAAAAAAATCATTGTGGGATGGTTGGAAATGGAAATGTGAATGCCTAGTGAACTTAATGAGTTATTTCATACATTTCCTAGGTATAATGTGACGCCCTAAATCCTGGGGGTCGGAATTTTTTTTTTTTTGCTACCGATCTCCTCAAGGCGACAAAGGAGTCGTGGTGAATCAGGCCTCGATTGCAGATCCGTCGTGACAAATCCTCCGCCAGGCTCCCCCGCCTCGCACTTGCCTCTGGCCGCTGAGGGACCCCCGAGCCCTCTCCGTCATACGCCTTGCCTACACCTCGCCGCAACACAATTGCCGTGGTCGCAACACAGCAGCCTTCTCACCGCTAATACACCCTATCGCGACACAAACACCACGGCTATGACACATGGCGAAGGGCTCTTTCGCTAAAAGAAAACCTCTGTCATGACTCCGCCACCCAAGATGCCTGGGAAACCTGCCACGCGACAAAAGGATCA
>JAEQBH010008813.1:167500-192167 GCA_016808115.1 Tetrastigma voinierianum
ACTGGCACTGTGCGTATCACTGCTACCAGCCCTCGACGTTAGTCACAAGATCGTGTCGCGGCCTCGCGGCCAGGCACAAGCCGGCGCGCCAAGGGTGGCTCTACGCGTCGCCAGACTGCATGCAATTGGCCTATCGGGTCTGCCGAGGTGCGACCTAGAGAACTCGTCACGACCCGCCTATTCAAGGACCAAAACTCGGGCCTTTCATTACGCTGATTGTCCATTCAGTCCTCGAACACGACCATTGATCTTAAAACTCGGGGATTCAAACACTGTGGCCATTCATCACTCTTACTCTGTGGAACCCAAACTATGCCATTGATGGCTTCTAAAGCCAGGGAGTAAAACCCAGAGAAAATCCCCTACCTCTTAGGAGGTCGAAACTCCTCGATTCCTGGGCCTCTATCTAAGCTCGTCGTAAGGATCGAACTTTGTCTCGTCGATCGAATGCCAACGGCCTGATTCTTCTGAAAACTAGAAAAGAAGGGGGACTTCTTCTCTTCTTCTTCTCTTTCTCTCTTTTTCCCGTAATCTTCCTCTCCCCACTAAATTGTTCGTCTAACAAGTCAATTGGGAGATTTCATCATGCCACATGTCTCCCTCTCATTGGCTCTCTTGGGATTTCCCTTATCCACTTACCCCAAACTTTGGATTTCCATCCCCTTAGGTGGTGACACATGGCCACCCGATGGACTTTGACTTTTCCCCTCCATTTGACATTTCTGCTCAATGTGAGCCCTAAGCTAGTGCTATGTCACTCGTTACTCTCACGCCTCAAAACACTTAAATTTCAATTGTCTCGAATTACTTGCAACTAGATTTCGTGGAGACAATTCCAAAGATGAAGTCCGCTTAACATCCGAGATATAGAAAAATTTCTTTGATTTCAATCGAAATTACCGCTTTCACTCCCTTTTTTTCGTAGTTAAATTGGTTTTACATATAATAGACATAGTGTGTGAGTATATATTTATACGGAGATTTAAAAGTTTTTTTTTTTTTTTGATAAGTAAAAAAATATGGAGAATTAATAGTATTAACATATAAACTCAGGATGGAACTTAACCATTTGATCATTTACATTGGTAGGGCAGTGTTTTGTTACATATATTGTGCTGGCGTATTTCCACATAGTTAATCTACATGCAAGAAACAAAGGATGGTTGTCAGTGCTCAATTTTAGTTGTAAACTACGGCCTATAAAAATGTAAATTAAAAGTCCCCGCATGAAATAGTTTGTTTCATGATCTACTTATGATGTTATAGCATGGTTCCGTACCTTCAGATTTTTTATTCTATGGTAATTCCTGTGGGATGCTTCAGTGCCCAAACTGTTACATGGAAAGATGAAAAATGTAAATCTTTTCTTTCGGTGAGGGTTGGGATTTGAATTTTATCGAGGGCTTGAGAATTCCTTTTGAGAAATAAACTCTATCTGAGCCTATGTATGTTTGGGGTGGGGTCTCACTAAATGATTGTCTTTGCCTATTTCGGTAGCTTCAAATTTACCTTTTTTTTGGCAAATTTTCTATTGTATTTCAAATTTATATTGTTGAAATTTGATTTGTAATTTAGTTATTTTAAACTTTGCGTGAGATGCGCTAAATAATGCCCTCGACAGCTCGCAAAAGAAAAGTCGAACTCCTAAGTAATAGTAGAAGCCTGGGGCCTCAAACATTTTCCTTTCATCGAAGAGGGAAATATTATGCGGTTGTATTAGCAATTTCTCAGAGACTTCATTTTGGTAACTGGTTATATGATATTATTTTTCATTTCCATGTGGCTATTGTCAGTTGAATATCGGGCTTTGGTGGTCGATTTTTAGTTTACTGAATCGAGTTAGTGGTCATTATTGCATCTATAATTACTATGTACACCGCTTACTTATGTTTTATTCTTTTGTGGGCATTTAAATGCAAACTATTAATTTCCTAAACTTTTGAACTCAAAGAATATTCATTAGTTATATCACGGATAACATCGTAGATTTGTTTGGGTTCTAGGTAATATTCATGAGATATTGAAGATGAAATGTCAAGTGAGGATGCACAAGTGGGCTATCACCATTCTCCATTATTGCACAACTACCATAACATCAAGATCATTCAATCAAAGGCAAGTTTTTCTTTTAGTTTTTTATTCTTATCATAATCATGAGTTTGTTCCACCAGTTTCCTTTTCTTATCATTTTTTTTCTTCTTTCTTTGTTTTTGATAAATGTCTTACAATTCTTATTTGTTAGTTGAATTGAACACATGGTTCTTTATGTATGTTGTAAAGTCTTAAATATCGATTTTTTGATAATATTGTAAATCTCATTTGAAAACTTGAATTCTTCTTTCTTAAGTGCCTCATTCCTCAATTTTTTATCTTTTTTCTCTTATTTCTTAATTATAAATTCAAAATCTTATTTTTTTTTAAAGATTTATGTTATCATGCATTTCTTTATATTTTATTTTTATTTTCTTTCGCTTCTAATTAATGTCTAAAAATGTTTATTTGTTAGTTGAAAAAGACATGTTCCACAGATTTGAACTATGTACTCAAGTGTTGTGAATTTCAACTCTAAACCATCGAGCATCTTCTTTTAGTTTGTGTTGAAAATAAAATTAACCGATTGGAAGTGATGAGATTCAATTTTTAATTATTATTGTAATTTTATTTTTGTGAGTGTTGACATATATATATATATATATATATATATATATATATATATATATATATATATATATATATATATATATATATATATATATATATATATATATATATATATATATATATATATATATATATATATTAACACATTTGGAGTATTACTTGTGTTTGTACCCATAATGCAGCACTTTTTTAGATAAATAAACATAAGTGTGGGTCGTGGAATGGATGTATACTAAAGCTCAATGCCGATGGCACCATTAACAAAGATTTTGTCAATGGGTTGAGTTTTTCGCTTATGCATGTAAGCGTGCTAGGAAACATCTGATGTGACTGAATTAAGGTGTCCTTGTAAGAAGTTTCATAATTGGAAGTTCTTGAAATTGGATGATGTTACGGTGCACTTGTTTATAAAGGGATTTGTTCTAGACTATTATGTGTGGAATAGACATAGAGAACCATATGAGCACGCACTCCTCGAGTAATCAATATGCCACGAACCAGAGTCGCTGATGCGTAACCAACGAATCCATACCGCTTAAATGATTCGATGCTATGAGTACTGAGTTTGAGAATGACTCTTGCAGAGGGAAGCACCTAATCTGAATGCACAAAATTTTATGACATGCTCACGTATTGATGAAAAATTATGGGATGGTGCAATTCATTCTAGATGTCCGTGGTGGCAAGATCGGGTGTATGAAGTCGTGAAAGATCATTTTTCGTAGAGCGTTATGATGATTTACCTAATTTTTAATAGAGGTGTTACTAGATGACAACAAAATGGTTGACAATTTTTACAGAAAAAAGAAATTAGATCAAGGCCTTGGTCTTCCTGTATAGAAGATTAACTATTACAAATTACGAATCAGATGATATATCAAGTGATGATAGCATTGACAACCTCAGAAATTTGTAACCATCCCTAGCTTAAAAAGGAAAAGGGGGAAATGTGTGGAAACACAAAATGTGTCATTCAAGAGGATGTATTACTTTTCTCTAAGCTCGAGGTTGCAACGACTATATGCTTCAAAAGCAACAACTGCACATATGCGATGGCATGATGAGTATATTCAAGAAGATGGGACAATGTGTCATCCATCTTATTTTGAGGCATGGAAGCATTTTAGCCTCTTAAATCCTTCATTTGCTTCGGAGAGTCGTAATGTGAGATTTGGGCATTATGTAATCGGGTGGTTTTCTAACCATTCAAATAATAAGACAACAGTATTCATCATGGCCAATAATAGTTACCCCATATTTGCCACCATGGATGTGCATGAAGGAGGCTTACCTCCTCTTATCTATAATTATTCTTGGGCCTAACAATCCTAAAAACAAGATAGATGTTTTCCTTCAACCTTTGATAGCAGAATTGAAACAACTTTGGGAAGTAGGCATGCAAACTTATGATGTATCATGAAAACTAAATTTTCAAATGAAAGTTGCACTCATGTGGACTATTTGCGATTTTCCTGCATACTCAATGCCTTCTTCGGGTTGAGTACATCCAGCAAATTTGTCATTCATATCGCATGGAATATCTACAAGCCTTTTACGCTGATTAATGGTCGAAAGACAACTTGTTTGATTAATCACCATAAGTTTCCTTTGGATCATGCATTCAGCATAACAAACACTCTTTCCTCAAGAATAGAATGTAAATGGTACCACCATGACCTATAATGACCAAGTGAACAAACCCGGCTAAATAGATGACTCAGTTGAAAGCCCAACGATATTGATTTACGTTATTAATGGTCCACTCATAAAGACTCTCAGGTGGAATGAAGTATCTTTTGGGATGTGTCATACTAGAACTCAAATCTAATTAGACACAATCCAGATGTGATGCATATTGAGAAGAATGTCTTTGAAAATTTGTTTAATACAGTTATGCATGTTGAAGGAAAAACTAAAGATAATGAGAAGGCAAGAGAATATCTAAAGGTGCTGTGTCGAAGGCCTGAGTTGGAAAAAATGAAGCTACAGGAAAATTTGCCAAGGCATGTTACACACTGGATAAACCCAGTAAACAAATCTTATGTGAATGGGTGAAAAAACTAAAATTTCCTGATGGTTATACTTCAAATATATCTAGGTGTATAGACATGAGAAAGCACAAGTTGTTTGGGATGAAGGGCCATGATTGCCATGTCTCCATGCAGTAGTTAATTCCTATTGTTTCAGGAGCTCCTTCTCGACAAAATGTATGGTAAAGCTGATGAAAGGTTTCCTTTTTTTTTTTTAAATGCTTAACTTCAACAACAATTAAAGTGGAAGATATGGAGAGATTAGAAAGAGATATTTCAATTATTATTTACAAATTAGAGCATATATTCCTCCTGGTTTCTTTGATTCAAAGGAACACCTTTCCAATACACTTCGTTTATGAGATAAAAATCGCTGTCCAAAGGTGTGCACACATTGATATCCTTTTGGAAGGTTAGAAGTTCAATATTCAGCCACATTTTATAATTTAGTGAATAATTCGGCAAAACTTTATACTTACTTTATGCAAACTTTGTTGTTATAGATTTCGGACATTTGTGTTAAGAATACCAACAAGGCCAAGGTGGAAGGTTCAATTTGAAATGCTTACTTAGTAGAAGAGGCATCTATTTTTGTTCATTACTATTTTGAGCCTCGCAGGTATACAAGAATGCTTAAAGTGCCTCATGCAATACATGGCTACACATGATGAGATCAAGGACTGATATTTAAACATCCTTGCCTACCATATGGACGATCAAAATCAGAGGTTATCTCACAAGAGTATGAGGCTGTACAAACTATGTTCTCATTAATTGTAAGGAGGTTGATCCATATGTGAAGTAAGTACAAAATATCTCTTCGTTTCACTTAAAAGACATTTCTATTACTTATAACACTTGTCTAAACTATTTTCTCATTTCATAAGCATGTATATTCATGAGATAAAACAAATATCAACTGACATTGCTGATGAGGAGCATGATGTGAAGCTTGACAAGCATTTTGTAGAATGGTTTGAGAACTATGTAAGTAATGAAATAGTGATATTAATACAACAATTAAAAATTAATAATGTTAGGATCCTTAATTTACTTCCTTTTGTTTTATTTATAGGCACGTGATAATGTCATTGACAATCCATTCATTAAAGATCACAAAGGCCTTGATAAACCGTAGACATTTCCCGTGATATTTTGTTAATGGTTACAATTTCATACGTAATCACATGGTTCTAAGGAGGTCAACTTAAATAAAGGGAGTTTGTATAAAGGGCAATAAATTACACCAAGATAGAGAGTGATTATTATGGCGTAATTAATAGAGATTTTGGTGTACTAGAATACCCAAGGATACTAATTAAATCTGACCATACTTTTCAAGTGCAATTGGTTCATCCTATTGTTAATGTTGGGATGAAGGCCTATAAACAATATTTTTCGTTGATGTTAATTATGAAGCGCAGTCGAACAAGGATGAATCGCTTGAGACCATATGCAACCTACAAGCATATTATATACCTTATCCTAGCTTCGAGAAAAACAAGTCCGACATATAGTGATGCAAAGTTAGCTGTGTTTGTTATATGTTCCTGCAATTGTTGACAAAACAGTAACTACTAATATTGCATTCCAAGAAGATGAGTCAGTTAATTAAATGCCCATAGATGAACAACCCATTGATGCACAAAGAAGCATTGATGAATCTGGTTTATTATTATTGAATGATGCTGATGGAGAACATGTTGATTTAGGTGAAAATGAGACAATGAACTCTCAGAGGAACCAATACTTGAGTCAAAACGTAAAAGACTAACATGAAAAATGAAATTGAATAATATAAGATGTTGAATCTAGTGATGATAATTTTATTTATATTTCTTTTGCATTATATTATGTTATGGTTCATATTCGTAACAATTAAAGGTTATATTTGATATTTATGGATATGCTTGTTGTTCATACAAATGTGCATTGGGTGTTTATCCAATTATTATTGTTGCAATATTTGTCCATTTCATATTGTGATTTTTTCTAGCAATTACCATGAATGTGTAATAATGCTATTTTTTTTCTTAATTTGCTCATTTCTATGGATATTTATTTTTCTCAACAAATTACTTGAAATGACAAGAAGCTCAAGCAATCATAATAAGTCTATTACAAAGAAATTCGAGGACCTTACTGCATAAAGGACTATACAAATATCTTCACCATCTTCAATTGGTTCTACATATGCGACATTAACACTAGTTCCACTCTACTGTCTAAATACAAGTTTGCCACTAACACTTCAAGTTGCTACTACAAAGAAAGACCTTCCACTTCTACATTCAGTTTACAAGTAGTTGTTCTTACAAGCGCTCCAGTAATGCATTCATCAATAGCACCTTCACTTCAAATTCACAAATCCCCGTACGTAAAACCCGAGAAAATCTAATTTTTTCAAAATTACAGAAACTAAATTGCCATAATGGTACAAAGTTGAAAATTAAAATTTTCTAGATCTTGGATGACAAAATGGAACTCACCGTTTGATTCGTCTCATGAAATCTAGTTACCCATACGAATTTCATCAAATTCCGGGAAAGTAGGATTTTCATCAATGCTATTTCTGGTCGATGTAAGGTCCAATGACTCACAGGACTAGATTGTTTACTTAAAATCTCAAAAGCCGAGAATGAATTGAATCAAGTCTACGGGATATAATTCGAATCCTTGAACTGAGATCTAAATAAATCAAGCCCGAGCCACCTAATTCCGATCGAAGGACATACCTTTAAAATAACGCTGGGTTATAGATCCAATCTAAACTTAAGTCACAAAAGAGGAATTAGACCAGAGGGCCTATTTTTCCTGGTTTTGATCGAGAGAGAGGAGAAGAGAGGAATAGGAGGAGCCAAGGCTTCCTTCCAAGATCTCTCGGGTCTGCTATCGGCTCACGAGCCAAGAATGAAAGCTCATCGTGATTGACGAGGGGTACGCATGGGTACATAGAAAGAGGGATTTCTCCAAAGTTCCAAGTGGGGAGATTTTGGGAAATTGAAGTTGTAGGGTTTAGGAGGCTTCCTACCCATGTATCATGCTCCTAGAGGTAAGGGATTCTTCCTACCTTGGCTTACTTTCCATCTTTAAATGGAAAAGAGGATTTTCTTTAAGTGCCTATTCGCGAAGCAAAACGGGTTTCGTTCTTACTAGATGTTTCTTTGACTGCAAACTAAGGTTTCCCTAAGTGAAGGTGTGGATCTTCCCATGGAAGGTTGGTTCTTCTCCTAGGCGAAAGGAAGGCTTGTCTCGGCGAAGGGGTCTGCCTAGGCATGGGCATGCAAGCCTAAGCGAACCCGGGGATAGTGAAGATGGACTTTTTATTCTACCTAGGCGAGGCGTTGCTCGCCTAGGTGAACCACTTCACTTAAGCGAAGGTAGGCTACGCCAGCGAGCCTCGCAACCAACGAGGCCTCAAGCCGCGCCTATTCGGGATCACCAGGGGTCTTGCCAGGATTGTCAGGGCTTGCTGGGGCTATCAGGTGACTTGTTTACTGCGGTTACCGCTGATTGATGATATATGCTGGATGTCAATGTGTGCTCTAATATGTTGACATGTGATGAGAGGAGATAGAGTTTAGAGCAGTAAATGGCCATGACATGGCTTGTTTTGCGGTGTGTGTCGCTTGATCACGTAATGACATGTTGAATGTAAATGTTAATATATGTCAGATGAAATATTGACATGAATGAAATGATGTATAGAAGCTTCATATGCAAAGATGTGGGATTGTCCATGACACCCAGAAGTAAGGTGGATCAGGTCATTCATGCATTCATTATGCATGTATAAGATGATAACATGAACACGAAATTCAAGATATCAGATTACATATGCATGGGGACATCGTATTAAATGGGTGTGGGAGTGCATGGTTAAAGAACTCCACACCGTGTTTGTGTTGAATCAGGCTCTATGAAATGGGGACTACGCCCACAGAGTCCCACGGCTGGAATAAAATGGTAAAGAAAATATGTGTCGCATCGCATGATAACCCCCTCGCGAAAAACTACCAATTATGGTTGTATTATTGGCCCTAATGGGTGAAAGGTCGTAGCGTTCAGTTTCAGATTCGTGGTGGACACCAAAACCAAAGACCCACAAAAAGGCCCATAGTTTTGAAGTTATAAAATGATCATCAGGATGTATCATCCAAAAGTTTTGCTTATAAACAAATGAAATTGCTTTTGAAAATGATCATCGATGCCATCCAAAATGATGGCTTACTTCACACACCGGGCTTAGGGCTTGTGCGAGGGAGCCTGAGACTCAAGCGCATGGTTCGGCGATGAGTCTCATCTCACTTCAGCGGCATGACATGTAGGATTCCAATATAGAATTGGCATGTTTATATTGGAATGTGAATGCCGAAAGTGAACATTCCATGCCACTTGAAAATGTGTGAGAAATTTTATGGTGAGTGATTCTCTAATCGGGCGTGGCTCACTCATTTATGTGGACAACCCTTTCTAATGTGGCCTACACCGCGATACGTGACGAGGTCGCGGATCGCTGGGCTAGTTGACATGTCACCTGATAAACCTTTGCGAAAAGTGCTTAGGACAAACTAGTTCTAACATGTATTTTTCGGAGGCAAGAATTGTAATTAAATTTTTCGACTATTGCCACTATAGTCTTTCCGGGCAGTGTCATAATGGTAAGAGGGTCGTGATCTGACTCTTACACTGTATTTAAGTGTAATATTCTCATATTTTCAACTTAAATATGAAATGAACGGGTCCCAATGCTGGACGATTGCAGAAAATCGAGTAACTCCTGTCCACGAGTAATTGGTATCGTTCGGTACCAAGACTTAGGTGCGCAATGACCTAAGGAAGGTAGAAATCCCCGCAGTCGACTACTACCAACAGGACCTCTAAGTTTTAGGCTTGTACCACACCTCCTTCCACCAATACATTTCAGGCCTACACCGTAGTCTACGACATCCGAAAATCGGACACGCGGTCTACCTATGCAACAATCCAAGGCAAACTTACATTCGATTTTCCCTTTTTATTCCTGCTTTTTTGAGATACTTTGAATTGCATGAAATCAAGTAGCTTCATGTCATTGAATCAAACATTATTTATGGTTGTCTACCAATAATCTTAATATGAAATAATGTCTAAAATCTTGCAAAAGTTATGAGTTGCATCGTGTCATTTGTCTTCAAACATGTTTTAACATTAGATTCATTATCATTACTAATGATTTAAATTGTCAAATATAATTAAATAGCCATAACAGCTTTTAAATCTTTATTTGTTTTTCAAAATTCTTTCATGGAAGAACTGTATATGCTTTATGTACAAAGAAACATATTTTGGCAAGATAATGTGATGGATGGATATCGGAGTATTTAAATTCAAATGAATCTATAACCATCTGGATGTGGATAGTGCCATTGCAACAAGCATAAATAAGGATATAACTAGCTTTATATGGAGGTTCCTACGGAGCTGAAATTTATATATGATATTTAATCCATTTTTCTGGGCATGTTTTTAATAGTTTCAAATCTATTTTATGCCAAATTATGGAATATTCACCAACTTGTGTTTTTTGTATGTTAATTGAAAATGCAGGATAAACATAAGAAAAGAGAAGGAAAAAATGTGGAAAATGCAGCAGTCTTTGTTGCGACATAGTTTTTATATGTCGCAACACAAAATTCAAGCAGGCCAAAGGAAATATATCGCAGCCAGCAACTAAATGTCGCAACAAAGCTCAAACGGAATTCAATGGCTGAAAGAGAAATTTTGGTCGCGATAACGAAGTTCCATTACACGATTATCGAAGAAGATCAGGAAGAAAATCATTGCTGGCGTAATCCTTGACTTCATGCACAACCACAAAGAAGACAGCGGTGCCAAGTCAGGTCGCACAATATAATTTATGTCACAACATAAAGAGTCATGACTAAATGTAGATGAACTCCGCTTCGCAACAAAAAGACAATCCCAGCAGAAATCTATCAAAGCAAAGAAAACTCAAGGCTACACATGGTATCTGTAATTAAGAACCAAGAGCAACAAAATCTCATCGCGACAAAGATTATTTCACGCATAAACGAAATATGAAGTTCATTAATAAGAAGCTTAAAGGAGCAACATTAAGTGAAGAATGGGACAAAGAAATTCTTTGTCAGACATAATTCAAGAGTTGAAAGAAAACCCTGGTCAACAAAGCAAGCCTACTGCGATAATAAAGTTAAGTGAATGATAGAAAATTTTATCAGACAGAAAAATCAGGGTCACGGCTGTGAAATCAAGAAGAACTGAGAATAGCTAAGGCAATCGTATCGAACAACAATTCTATGTCGCAACACACAGCTCAAAAAGCTAGAGGAATTAGAGAAGAAAAGTTTGTCGCGACCAAGGAGTTTCCTGTCATGATAGAAATTGCTAAGGACTCAAAGAAATCCTGTCACGACAGAGTTGACAGGCTGAAAAGGTAAAAGTTTGTCGCGACAAGGAAAATTATGTTGCGACAAACTCTAGAAGGACAAGGACATGAGAAGCTGGTTGCAAACAGGTTTGGTGTCGAGACACAAGGCATTCCTATTGCGACAAGAACAAGGATCGCAATAGGAAATTATACTGGCATGATGACAGCAGGTCAACATAACCAAGAGCAAAGCCTAGAAAACAAGTCGTGATGATGAAACAGCTACGATGTATGTGCGACAAAGACCGAAAACTCGGGGACAAGGAGACCACTCGCAGTTCGGGGATCCACAACGCAATTAACGGCGATTCAAAACATTAGGAAAGCCTATGGTAAATACACGCTTCAGGTACGTAATAGCTCGCCGCAACCTGTGGACGCCCTGCGGCTAAACACTCTCAGATATTTCATTTTTTTCTTCTTTATTTTCATTTTAGTAGATTTAGTTTTTAATGTTAGTGTAGTTTTATTTTGTTAGTTTTCCTTTAATTTTCTAGATTTATCAGATCGAAGTGCAAACGAACCGGCATTTCTTTATGAATTCATCTTTTCTATTAATGCTGATAATGGAGATGAAAATTTAGGTTCTATACTTATTTTCGCCAGCCATGATTTGTGACTTTCTCCCGACGCTTAGTCACCGATATGGAATGAACCAATTTTAAAGTCGAGCTCACTAGAAATAGGCAGCCCGATGATAGTCATTTTTCAAAGATAAGGTGGAAGAAAGCTTTAATTTATTTTATTGCACATGATAAATTTACTTGTTCTTAGTATTTATACCGCAGTACCCAATGCAAGGTATCAGATCTTGCTCGATTTCCAAGAGCCCTCCGAGTGACACAGTAGACGGAGAATCCTAAGAGTGTGAAAGCAATTTTTTGGGAAAAGGGCACTTAAATTTTGAACTAATGAACTTTGAAGGATTACCTTATTAGATCATCAATTACTGTAATTGAGGATAGTTGAATGAAGAATCTCACTAACTACTGTGTGTCTCTCCTCTTCTATTGAATTGATTCTGATCCCATGTTAGCAAAGATCTAATCATATAAGGGAAATTTTCATCGGCGAGATGAGGCTTAACTCAATTGAGAAGGCTCTGAATGATTCAAGCTGTATGTATTGGTGAATTCCTTAGTCCTAAGATATGAGGCTAAGGCATCAAAGAAAATTACTAATCTTTAGAAAGAGGGTTTATATATTATGTTAAATCGACAGGAATCATGTCTCATAAATGAACATGAAACCTTTAATCACAAAGTGTTATGATAATCAAACTGTAGATTTTCACTTTTGCACTTTTGATAAATTTGGTTTCAATTTGTATGAGTTTATGAACTGAAGATACTGTAGAAGACATACTAATTGATCCATGTCTACATTGGTCCACTTTAATCCTCAAACCCCAATTTCATTTAAATCTTACTTTCATATTAAAGATTTCAGCCTAAGACAACATTTTAGTCCATCATCATAATGTTGGAGTTCAAATATGGAAAATGGATCTTATAGCCGGAGAAGTTAGTCTTTTGACTTCACCTTCCTCATGGGAACGAGATATTCTGACTTTAAATATTTACTTTATTACCGGCATGGCCTGTACACTGGTGTTGATCAAGACCACACTCAAACCTTTAATGAGTCATTTATAAAAAGTGATGAACCACCTTGCTGTATATGAAAAGTGGTCCGAATAGTTTTACCATCACGTGATTTAGATAATATCTTCGTAATGAAGAAGAACTGATATAGTTTGGTTTAACGCAAGCTGCATTGCTGTCGCTGACCAAAGCCCTGCGGCGCACTTTAAGTTCGTATACACCCATCGCTTACTCGCACGTACTGGTCTCATCAAGTTTTTTGAGCCGTTATCGTGTGGATAGATTTATGAATTTAAAGATCAATATTCTAACCAAATGGATTTAATAATTGGGAAATTTTTCGGCTTTGAATTTCAAAATCACAAAAACAATTCTGACTATAAAGAGCCAAGAAGCTACTCAATTTTTCTATGAGGCCATGTATATTAACTGCTCCATTATTAATTCATTTGATCCATAGTGTTTGGCCTGTGGTGATTCAAATGACAGAAAATCATGGGGTGATGCTGCCTCAGACACTGTAAACGAGAGAACACTAAAGAATCCGAGGAAGATCACACTATGTTAACTTAAGTATGGCAAACAAAGAGAGCACTATTGAAAGGTCTGGTTAAGAAGATTTAAGGTGAGAGAACTCAAAGGCCTAACACAGAGGACTTTGGGAGGCCTTATCCAAGATGAGTACTCCACAAAGAAGACAACCCGCCAGCATTAACAATTTTTGAAATGGCCAACATCACGGCCATGGCACAAAGAAGACATCAGCTCACTCAACAATCCTCCTGCTAATCCCAATGATCATAGAAGACTCATGAGGATGGCCACAACCCAAAATTGAAATGGGTGGTACTGGGCACCTAGGTTAGTAAGCTCTTCCCTTGCTCACTAAGAGATGTGGCAACTTGGTTTGATTCATTGCTGGACATGAATTAAATAAGAGCTGTGGAAGTTTATATGAAAGTAGATATTTTCCTCCAAATTAACTCGTAGATAAGAGGAGAAATAATTTATTTTCAAAGTGTGTAAGAGGAGTGGGTCTTTCACGCTCTAAAAGATTTAAGAGACTCAAGATGTCCATACTTGAAAATAGATCCGACCACCCGATGGACATATTCTATCATTCCACAGTCTGAGGTACCCAAGGGGTAGCAATCTGATGTAACCGGTCAGGTGTTTCAAGAGAAGAAGTGAGATGCAAGGCAACTGATTGAAGACTCACAATAACTATAAGGAATCATCCAAGCTTCCAGTGATGTTATATCAAGGAAGTAACGACTGAGTCGAATCGATGATCACAAGAAGTAAAATAGATGTAGCATGAACAAAGGAAGCAATGAAAGGAGAATGCATACTGCACATGAAGTGGGAGTAGTAAAAGAAGCTGACTAGCACTTGGTGGGAATTCTGGCTGAAGAAGATCTACCAAGTGAGGAATCAAGTATATGGAATGAGCAAAGAAGGTACGCCTGCCTAACCTGAACTCACTAAATAATAATTAAGCACATCAGCACTAAGGAACCATGAAAACTTTTCATATGGTGGAGGAGCACAAGGCCCAGAATTTAATAAAATTAATACTGTGCTATGCTCTGTCCAAGCTCAGAACAATAATAAACAAAGGCAACAGAGATAATATCAAAATTTAAAAGGACTCAATCATTTGAAGATCAGATACTACATTTCATGTCAGAAAATAAAAGAGCTCTCTATTTGATGTACAGAAGAGATTTCTTTCAATCTGAAAATTTCGGCAAATACACTGTTTTTGGGTAATAACATGTCTGAGGAATCTGAAACCTTCAAGAAGTGCGTTCTTCTGCAAAACCAATCATTAAATTACTCTAATAGGCCAAATATAGTCCAAAAGATTTCACATCTACTTCCTCGATGAACAAATAACTGTACAACGCGTACATGGAATGAAACAAATAATTGAAGAAATTTATAAGAACAAACACACACTGAGGATAAAAGAGATGTTAAAATTAAAGAATTTGGTTATAACAACATTAAAGATAAAATGAACTCCAGCAGTTTCGAGGTGTTCATGTGATCTTTAAACTTTAATAGTTAGATTGACGTGGTTAAGTTTTGTGTGTTTTCGATTTAGTATTAATAATTATGTCGAAGTTTTATTTTTAAGAAAGGATGATTTTCGTGATAACAGTTTATATTAGTGATTAATTTAAAAAGGCACACTGTTCTAAAAAGTAAATTTATAGAATTGACATGGTATTTCTATTTCCTCAATTTGTTATCAACGATTAATCCATGAACTGAAGTCGAGATAACGTGAGTCAGTTTCTAATGCAGTAAAATGAACGATAGCTTTGTTACTGCATTAGAATTGCCATCACCGCAGATTACGAAAAAGAAATGAAATGTTGTTGTTCATACTTAATCAGACTTTGATGACAATGAGTCACGCTACACCAATATAAGGATGAACATAACTATTTAGAATGTGTCTTGAGTAAAAACCTGGAAAAGATGTGTTGTGGTGTGGTTTTAAAGAAAATGTCGCAACATACTTAACGTGGTTGTACCATACTATTTGGACCAATCGTAAAGTAAGTTTATGTCAAGACACATATTTTCATTTGTCGCATGATGATCATGAATACCAAAAATGTTAAAACATTTTCTGGTGTCACATATTTCCATCGCCCAAGCTTCAAATGATTTGGCAATAATAATACATGACATTTAGTCCCACAACATCGTATTAAAATAGAACGAACCTAAGGCGCTTGTTATCATTACATTTAATGGAGAAACAACGAAACAACAATGGGGCTATAACAGAAAAATTTTTTAAACTGCGCCAATTTTCTTGTTAAAGAAACTAATAACCTTTCATCACAGAAATTTTCATCTTGTGGCAGACCTAAAAACCTGAGCTCAAAACCCAACCCACTGGTCTAAGTCGCTACACCTCATTCACTTGAGTCCTAGATAAAATGGAAGTATACATGTAAGTAGAGGAAGGAGGTTCAAGAAACTCAATCCAGGAAATGCAAATTAAGAAAATAGATTTAAGATGTGAGAGTCTGGGCTTTGGTTAGAGGAAGAACTCAAAAGGAAGAGGATAGTTCAAGAATCAATAGAGTAGAGTTAAAAAGTAAAGAGAAACTTTATTCGGGATGTGCAAACAAAGGAATGAGAGTAATGAAGGATAGTGTTTGTACATAAAAGTATGTTTCAAAAGTTGATTCTCCTTAAAGTACTGCTCGGGGAAGAGAGAATGGCGCACTCCGCGAGTAAATAAGTAACTCAAAGGGCTGCTTTGTAGTAGTAATTTTTTCGCTGGTTATGGTAGAAAAGAAAGAAAGGAGAGTGACATGTCAAAGGACATTGATAAATTCTTACAAAGAGATAGATAATTATGCTGTCTAATCCCATGTAAAAGGATGGTCTCAAAGCTCAATAAAACTGCATCAAAATTATTAGATTACTGTAAGATATTAACTGGCTGCATGCTGGGAAAGGAAAATGAAGTGGGAACAAAGAAAACTCGAGGCATAAATCCATTGCTAAAGGAGATTAACTGAAGAGCTATGCATGTCTCTACTTCATCATCAGTTTTTTCCTCAAAGCAATCTTTGATAAATAAGAGGATTTAAGCAATCCTCCCCACACACTGTGTACAAAGATAAATAGAAAACTAATGAAAATTCCATCTTGAAGGCAAGAATGAGGGGGATTGGATTCCATTAATTTAAACACTGGTAACTCAACCTATGCCTTCTCGGGAGCCGAGGCATCAGATAGCAGCATGCCACTAAAATCCTCCCACCTCGGCTGTAAGAGGCGACTTTAAGGGTCCAAAAGAGTCCAGGTATGGGAAAATATAGGTGAAAGAAGGTGTAAATTGAAAGGTGCTAATGAGTTAGCACAATGGAAAGAGTCCAACCAAGGTAAGAGCTTCAGTGGAAGCCAAGCCCCAGCATCTTAACACTCCTCAGACGACAACCACCAAGAATAAGTTTGAGTTCACACCAGCAAATGGAATGCAAACTATGATAAAGTAAAATCCATGAAACATGAGACATGAAACAGTGATTAACAGCTAAAGCTCCAACTAACCTCAGATGAGGCTATGCAAAGTTTCACATGACCAAAACTGAGTGGATGCCAAAGAAAGAGATAAAGAATGGAGTCAATTAGGTGACTGCATCAAGAATAGTATGGCACACTTCCAAAGAATCTTTCGCTTAATGACTATGAGCAAGCTTAAGAATGAGGCACTCCTCGAGCTGTATTAAGGAAGGCAGAGAGAACTGACAGAAAGTAATGGCAATTTTTCGACTGACTATGAAGACACCAACAAAAAGAAAGTGCCATCACACAAATCGGGATCTAAACCAGTGCGATACACGCAGTCCTCCAGAGAAAACAACCAAGATTACCTTCTAAATCGTAAATCCAGATAAAGAATGGTCGCTTCGAACTCAGAAGAACCAATAAAATAAAGCCCTGTAAAATAAAGAACAAAGAACAACCTACAGGAAGTTTGGTTAAATACTTAATAATGGTGTCATGAAAATGCATATAAAAATGAAAATTGTCCTACTCTTCCATATCTTTTTCCTCTATGTTACCAATACCAAATCTTTGAACAAATTCGACAAAATAGGAAAATTTCAGAAGATCAGTGGTTCAATTTTGCCTGAGTTTTCCCACTTGCTCTTTCCCTTCATGTTTAAGGAAGAGAAACTGAATTCAGATAAATATTTAGCTGAAATAAATTGAGAAACCCAGCCACCTGACTTATCTGTTAAACCTAAGGAAAACAATGTTCTAAATGGAATGAAATGATAAAAGAATTATACTGTGGTTGTGTTTGAATATTTTTGAGTTCAGTACATGATTAAATCGAACTCATGAATCACTAGGGCAACAAAACAACAAATCTAAACCAAATGTAAAACTATTAGATGCATCAGGTAGGATAAAACAGAATGTAAATGGAAAGTCAGGGAAGGTTATGAATAAATGTGTTTAACTTCAAGATTAAGGAAGGGCTTAATAAATCGAGAAACAATATGACTCATAATTTGGCTGTAATAACAGATTATAAAACTTTAATAAACTCATTATTAATGAATAATAAATAATCTAAAGAATTTGCAAGCCAGACTCAAGAAAACATCTTCGATCCACCACAAAGAAGCTCTCCTAATAACCCAGAACTTGTTTCATTATTAGTCAAGGCGAACCATGTAATACCACTTAACAGTGAAATGATTTAGCCATCTTTTGGGAATTTCAGCCTTTCAAGCTCCTGGGCTTTTTATATGCATGGTGAAGTACACTAGTTCCTTATTTGCTCTACAAATCAACTCATCATCAACCTCAGCAAATGAGGGGGTTTCAATTTTTCCTCAAACATAAATCCTATAGTAAGAACCCTTGGTTTTTAGCCTGGATTATCTTATTAAAAAGAACATCAAGGATGTAAATGACAAGTTTGGGGGAATATTATTTCGAGTTGTAGAGAAGGATAAAAAGGGTTAAGAAAAGATGAAGAGAATCATGAAGGAAGCTATGAAAAGAAAAACATCAAGTAGAAATGAGTTTGGTCTCATCTCGTGAAAAAACACCTCTATCCCTGAAGCTGCTCTACTACCCCACTAATTCCCTAATGCTGAATCAGTATAAGGTCGACCCAAACATATGAGGTAAGTTTTTAAAAGACAAACATCAGACCATTCCATAAACTCGTGAGGGATAAGTGAAAAGCTTCGAATAAAAGGAGGGTCATCTTCTCAGTGTGACAACGGAAAAGAGGAAAAGGACCACAAGGAATAATATGCAGAAACACAAACTCCTACGGGAAGGCAGAAACTTCACAATCAAGAGAATCAAGGAACTGGCCATGGCGGCAAGAGGTAAGCTTATCGTGAAGTCCAAAATTGAGCCAAAATGTCTAATTATTTTCTCCATCCTATTACCTAACCATTACATTGGCGCTTCAAGACTGGCTTTGATTCTAAAGGTGGTGTTATGCCTACATTAGTGGAGATTAATATGATAAACTAGCATATGGGTCTTTAAAAAATGAAATGGAGTATGCCAACTGAGTATTATCCCATAAGATTAACTAATCTACAAAAAGAAAAGAGTGCAAAATAATTGTTAATACATTAAAAATTCGGATTAAGATTTAAATCAGCACACAACATGAATTTATTGGTTGCTTCGCTGAACTTTAATTGAAAACTTTCCTTAATTCAGATCGAAACATGTTTATGTAAATTCTACAATCACTAGCTTCTACCTAATCGAGCTTTAAACATAAAAATGCCCTTAAAAATAAAAAGCTAAATTGTTCGAAAGACAAACAAATTTTCTTGCTCTGTGACAAGCAAAACTTTAAGTTTGGGGGAATTTGATGAGTCTAAAACTCATCTATCTTTAATCCATTTTTCTCGCATGTTTTTAACATTTTCGCATCTAGCTGGTGCCAAATTATGGAATATTCACCAACTTTGGTGGTTTTGTGTGTTAATTGAAAAGGAGAGAAATGCTTAAAAGAACAAAAAAGGTGGAATGTAGCAGCCTTTGTCGATATTTTATATGTGCCCACATAAAATCCATGGCGCTAAAGAACCTATATCAAATGAAGAACTAATAACGCGAACGTGCGTCGAAAATGAACTAATGGATGAGAAGAAAATTATCGCACAAAGAGTTTTTCATCGCGAACAATATCAAGAAGATCATGGAAGAAAATCCATCGCGATAATCCCTTTGACTTACCGTGCGGACAACGACATTAAAGCCGAGAGCAAAGAAGTTATGTCACAATATAAAGAGTCGCACCATCACGGAACTCGTCGCGACAAAAGATACTCTAAGAGGAAATTATAAGCCCAATAAAGCAGAAAATTTCGCCATGACATAACATTTAGAATTCACAAACCAAGATAAAAATCTCTGCGCGATAAAGATTACTGTCGCACAATCAAAAACACAGTCCGGTCGCACGCGTCAAGAGCAACACATGAAGAATGGGCGACAAAGAAATTCTCATTGCACATAATCAAGAGTTGAAAGAAAACTGCGGTCGCCAATAAAGAAGCTTCCCGTCATGACAATAAAAGCTGTTATGTAATGATAAAATTCTATCACGATGCAGAAAAATCTTTAGTCGCAAATGTAAATCAAGAAGAACCGAGAATAGCTAGCGCAACCGTGGTTTAACAAATAATTCTATGTCGCAACACACAAATTTCAATAAGCTGTAGGAATTAGAAGAAGTCTGGCTTACGTACTAAGGAGTTTCGCCTTCGTGATATAAATTGCTATGACTCGCAGGAAACTGTTTTAATAAAGAAAATTCTATCGCGACAGAGTTGATATGCCAGAATCCAAAAGTTTGTCATAATAAACTCCAAAGCCGAGACAAGGATATGAGAAGTCAAGCCAAATGTGCTCGTGTCACGACAAGGCATTCCTGTCGCAACACGAACAAGAGTACTGAATAAAATTTATGTCGCGGCATTATCAAAGTATGTCACAACACAATCCAAGAGCAAGCCTAGAAAACATGTCACGACAAAAAAAACAAGAAGCTACGACAAAGGCAACAAATAAAGATCAGCTCTATCGCTGGCGAATCTTTCGCGTCACACAAAGACCAATTCGGGGCCAGAACTCGGGATCCACAACGCAATTAATGAAAGTGAGGCTAAACTAAATCTTCATTTTTGTGTGAGAGGATTTACTTTACCGTTAGTAGTTTTTGTAAGTAGTTAGCTTTCTCAATTTTTGGATTTGGGTATTGTATTGAAGTGCAGCTTCGAGCTGATATCTCTTTATAAATTCATCTTTTCTATTACTGTTTGATTTAAATGGATGATGGAAAGTTTTTAGAGTTCATTTATTTCAGTTTGTTCATGATTTCAGTGAATTTTCCTGATCAGCTAGTCACTGATATGAATGAACCAGTTTTGAAAAGTCGAGCTCACTGGAAATGGGTAGTACTGAGATAGTCATTTTTCAAAGATAAGGTGGAAGAAAGCTTTAATTAGAATTTTGAATCATATTTGATTGCATTACGTTTATAAATTTACGTGTTCTCAAGATTAGTACCGTGTACCTAATGTATGTATCAGATCTCACTCTAATTTCAGGAGGCCTCAAATGATATAGAAATGGAGAATCCTGAGAGTGTAGAGCAATTCCTTGTGGGTATGGTAGGTTAATACTATGAAACTAATTAACTTTGAAGGATTACTCAAATAGATCACCAACTTACTTATAATTAAGGATAGTTGAATGAAATATCTGTTTAATCACTTAAAGGTCTCTCCTCTTTCTGCTGAATTGATTCTGATCCCGTGTTAGCAAATATCTAATCAAGGAGATGGAAAATTTCATCAGAAGTGTAGGATGAGATGTCAATCAAATTAGAGAAGGCTTGCAATATCCTATCAATGGGGGCAAGAATTCTTTAGTCCTAAGATATGAGTATGAAGTACTGAAAAGGAAAAATACTTAAATCTTAGAGAGGTTATGAGACAAGTAAATCGATTAGAATCTATGTCTCGAAATGAATATGAACTCTTGAATCATTAAAAGTATGGTTATGGGAGAAATCTAAACTGTGATTACCAGATTCGACAACTCAATTTTCCAATTCTATATTGAAATACGAATCAAAAAGACGCAGAAAAGGATTATTACTAATTGATCCATGTCCAATTTTGTCTCACTTAGTGAACCCTCAACCCCAATTTTATTAAACTTTACTTTTTTATATTAAATATTTTTGGCTTCAGACTACATTTTAGTCCTCTTATCATCATAACAAATGGGAGTTCAAATAGTAAATGATCTTGAGTAATCGTTTAGTTAGTCTTTGATTTATCATCCTTCCTCGTGGGAACGATATCTACACTTTAAATATCCACTTTTATTACTTGTACGACATGTGCACTTGCAGTAATCAAGACCACACTCAAACTTTTAATGAAAATAATATAAAGTTAACAACCATATTTTCATGTATATGAAAAGGGTTCAAATAAGTTTTTCAAGGCTTTACGAGGATTATATAATATCTGCAATAGTGGCATGAATTTGTATATATAGTCTGGTCTAAACAAGTTTTTGGCATTGTTGCCATGGACTGAAAAGTTCTTAGGTGGCAATACCAGAAGTTTGGCATACACTGATCACATCATACAGTTTGGTCTTAATAGGTTCCTAATTATAATTTAAGTAGCCATTTTTGGATTTGAAGAGCACCAGCGTCGTAAATCTATACCCACAAGGAAAATATATGTGTCGATATATTATATATTCTATATGGTTTCCCATGTCATTATCTTCTTTTTTTAATTGAACATATGTAATATATATTAAAGATTGTCAACATAATTAAACAACCATATTACATATATTCTACAAAGTGATTCCCATGCATGATGATTTTCTTTTTTTGAGAATTTTGGGCCTTTCTGATTATGTGCTATTAATCGCTTTGTTAATATTTTTGTACCAAATTCCCTAAACAAACAATATCATATCCCACACTTAACACTTAATCTACTGGTCTTAATTAACCAATAAAATCCATTAAACTATTTAAATTTTTTCATTCTTGCTTTTAAGTGTGTATTGCAACTTAGTCTTAAATCTTTGATTAATTTACATATACAAGGTCAGCTTCATTAATTTATTTTAGAGAGCAATAATTTCTAGTATCTGAGTCCAATTTTATTTATCTCTAAATTGTCACACCTCAATGTGAATCATAATTCATGTAAAAACAATATGGAAAGCTCATAAAAGCAGATTTTTCAGCCCTTACAAGTACTTACTACCCAACATACTAATAAGAAAATTGGGGTGAAATAAGGAAATTTTAAGAATGTGACTCTCTACATGTCAAGATGTGAAATAGTGGGGAAAATTTTCTTTCTACTTTATTTGAAACAAAGTATTAAGAATGTTTAGCTTAAATGGATTACTTGTAATTCCACTCGGGATGTAAAAACGAGCTTGTAATTATTTTATAGCTCACATGCAATGCATTTGTTCATGCAGTCCTTGTTTTGATCAATTTTCTATTACAATGGTTTCACCTTCTTGCTATCTTTTTTTTTTCTTCCTTCTTTGTTTATGTTCAATTATGGTTCGTAGTTTGGAACCATCTAGGCCATGCTCTCGCAAGATTAGGAAGATTTTTGAGGAAAAGATAGACAAGGGATCAATTGGAAGTTTGTTTCTGGGGAAACTAAGGATTTCTATTATGAGGAATTTACGGTATGAAATTAATCAAATTTACTTAATGCAATAAAATAAAATTTTTAAATCTATCTTCATGTCAAAGCTATTTTTTGAAGTGCTTAACGTAAGTAACTAATAGAGACTCAGAGCAACAGGTTGGGATGAGCCCTAAATAATCTAATGAAGCCAACATGGGAGTTCAATGCAAAAGGTCGAGACCGAGACATGATGTCTAATACAAAGACAAAAGGAAAGAAACCAAATTTTGTGTCTAAAGACTCATGGGAGAATTGGAAACAAAAAATGGAACACCCCAAAAGTACAGAAAGCTTGTGATCAAAACTCTAAAAACAGGAAGTCCAAAGCCACTGATGATGGGTCTACACCATCAACTTACACAGGAGGCACTGCTACCCATTATGAGCATGGGAAACGACTAGTAATCTTTTATCATTATTTATTTAATTAAGTAGATTTTTACCTTCTTTTTGGTTTGTGAATTAGTGATGCTTATTTTATTTTTGAAATTATCTTTAGTTCTTAATTTAATTGAATTGTCTCTACATGTGTAGGCTAGAAAACTAGGTCGACCTCCCACTGCTCCGGAGTTGTTTGTTCACACACATACAAAAAAAGGTGATGGCAAGACTTTCATTAACCAAAAGTCCAAAGATGTTAATGTAAATTATTCTCTCACTTGACATATTATGTCTTATCTTCATTTGGGCTTGATCACAATTGAATATGTTTATGTATTTGCAGGATCCTACGAGGCTAAGCGTAGAGCAACTAATACAAAACAAATGGTGAAACAATAGATGAAAATAATATGTTTCTAGATGTTGTGGGTGGACAACAAAGGTTCGGTTTAAGGAGCTTGATTCACAAGCTACACAATATTAAGGAGTCAATTCAATTTCCTCTTCTTTCCACATCAACATTTGATGTTTCAACAAAATATGAGGAAATTCAACAAATACAACACAAAAGATTACTGATCGTGATTTAATGATTAGAGATCTAGAGACTTACACAACTATCATGAATGCGCTTGGATGAAATGCTCCAAGGTGGGATAAGTACAAGTATCTATACAATCAACCTTCGTGATGACCATGGTAATAATGAGCATTAATTTAGCGATGATCACACCTCTGATGATGCTAATTTATCTCCACAATAGTGAACTGTTTAAGTTTTTTTTTTTTGTAGCTTTAATACTTTTTAACTATATATTTAGGTACTTTGTTTAATACTTTTGAAATATTTAGGCACTTTGTTTAATTAATTTGACCTATTCAAAATATTGTTTTCTTTTTTTTTTTGTTATTGGGATATGTCAGTGTTATATTAATATGCATGGTTGTTATATATAAATTTGCTTTTATGAGAATCATACAATGTGTTTTAATTAGGTTTTAAGAGCCAAATTATAGTAGTAAAAATATAAATATATTTGTATATTTACTCACAATTTGACTGGCTTTGGAATACCTAGGTAGCGGTGAATAATACGACGCTACCGATTATTATTAACAAAAATCACCGACTAAATATCGATTAAAGGACTTGAAGCACTTACTGATGGAATACCTACAAAAGTGGTCATCATTTATCGATGGATTACCTACAAAATCACTAAAAAAATACCTATAAAGTATATTTGTAGCAAATTACCGATC